>JAANIC010001960.1:131866-176141 GCA_017607545.1 Acromyrmex charruanus
CACACACACACACACACACACACACACACACACACACACACACGTTTAATTTCACTAATCACTTCTAATGCTATATTTTCTAGTTTTACTTTTATATTGCTTTTCGATACTCTTTTCCTAATACCTCTAACTAGCATAACTTTGGTTTTATTCACATTTAATTTCAGTCTATTATTTTTCAATCATTCCTCAACTTTTTGCATCTGTATATTAAGATTATCATTTATTTCTTGGCTTGTATATGGCCTATTGTATATATTAGTGTATCATCTGCGAATAATCTAATTTCACAATTGCCATAAACAACTCTCGTCAAGTCATTTATTAGAGTAAATATAGAGTAATAATAACTAATACTGATTTTTGTAGAACTCCCAGCTTCACAGCAATAGATATATCCTGACAAACTTTCATTAAATTTAACTCTCTGAGTTCTGTTTTCTAAGTAACTTTTAAACCAACTAAGTACTACCTCTGTTATCCCATAACTTTCTATTTGCTTTAACAAAATATTTCTATCTATTAATTCAAGCGCCATTTTTAAATATAAAAATACAACTCTCTTATCATCTTTTTTTTTACCAATACTTTTTTTCCAACTTGATGTAACCCATTGAAAGGCAGTTTTACATGAGTGTCTCGCTTTAAACTCTGATTGGCACTCTTGTAACAATTTATTATCCTCCAAATAGTTAATTAATTGACTGTGAACTGTTATTTCTAGTACCTTCTCATAAATCGGTAACTTATTTATAAGTCGAAATTTTTCTTGTTTTCTTGTTATTTTTTTTGTTCTTTGTATTTTTGGTATAGGAATTACAATAGCTTCTTTCCACGTATTTCGGAATATTCCTTCCTCTAAGGATCTATTCAATATTTCGCATAATTTTATTTCTGCTACCGTTACTACCCTTTTCATTATCTCAACAGTTATTCCTTCCTTTGTATCACTTTTGTTTCCTAATCTATTAACTATTCGATTTAATGCCTACATTAATTGTACTGAAAACTTCAAATTTATTATTACAATAATTCCAATGTATCATCATTTTCTATAGTCCCTGATGTGCTATCTACAAAATATCTATTAAAAATATTTGCCATCTCATATGTTATTATACAAAGTGTCTCCACACTGAATCTCCCTGTATGTATTATCTCTATTCATATTACCCTTCAGCAACTCTCGAAACGACCTCCACATTTGTCTAGGATTTTTTTTATTTTAATCTAGATTCTAAATAATTTCTCTTGGTCTTTCTACATTGATCAACCACTTTGTTTCTCAGTTGACGAAACAGTTCCCAATCATCATTACTCTTGCTTATTCTAGTTAGTTTATAGGCCTCATCTCTTAGAAACTTCATCTCTTAATTTGACGGATCACCTCGGAAAACCATTGCTTACCTCGCCACTTATTTCACAGTGCAATTTTCTTTCTAGGCACAACTTCATCAAGACACTTTACGATCGCATTTATAGTTAAATTCACCATCGTTAACATTATTACCTTCGACAACATTTATTCTAGAATTAATCATTCTCATAAATTTTTCCATCTTATAATTCCTACATACAATTGTTCTATTCTCACTCTTTTCCGCACTTACATCTCAATATAAGATTACTGAATAATATCACTGAATTGTCTGTTATTTTTGACTCATGCTCAACTGTTATCTCTATTTCTTCGTTAGTAAAAACTAAATCAATTATTGTCTCTGAAGTATTTACTATTCTCGTTGATTCATTTACCAATTATTTTAAACCTACTGAATTCATTACTCTTATTCTGACAGTAATTTTTAACTTTCATGTCTATATTAAAATCACCCATTAATATAACTCTACTCTCATTCAGCAAATCATCATTACATATTTTTTTCAGAAATTCTATAAAATTCGCATCACTGCCATTATGCGAATGATAAACTAACATTAATGTTCCTTTATAATTCTTGTTACTAATTTTTATTGTTATTGTTATCACCAATTACTATCACATTTATTTATCGCTATTACTTCAAATTTGATTGTACTCTCTACATACAATAAAATACCTCCTGTTTTATTAGATTCTGAATCTCCTCTCACACATATATATCCCTTAATCTCTGGTTCATAATCTTCGATCATATTTGTTACATGCATTTCTGTAAATCATTATACTCGATCTAAATTTTTCTAAAAATACATTTTCTATTTCACTTTTATGTTTTATAAACTCTTATGCGTTTAAATAAATAATTCTAGTATTTTTCTTCCTTGATTGCACTATTTGCTATAAACTACTATAAATTCTATTCCTCTGTTTCTCAAATTCTTTTTTATAGTATGGACGGACAATTCATATTAAATGATAAATGATTTGAATTTATATTTTTAATTTTAAAACTTTTGATTTTTTCTTCGCAGTTCACACTCTTTTTTGTTTCACTCTTACATTCTTTAGTCACATATTTTTCCGCACAATTTTAGCAAGTTATATTTTTTTTACAATCTTTCGCAAAGTGATAATAGCAACAACATTTAAAACACCTTAAAACTCCTATATTATCCTGAACTTTACATATATTCCAACCAGTTTTCACTTTTCCTTCTTCCAGCATTATTTCATGTCTTGGCATCCATCTCTACTATGATCGTTGAGACTTTTCTATACACCGATTTACGCATAATCTTCCCTTGTATACTATTCTTCATAAGTCCATTCTGTTCTTCAATTTTTTTCAGAATTCTTGTTCTTTCTCTTCCTTTTCAATATCAAAGATCTTTATCTTCAATTTTTTCTTCTTTGGATCTTATAATGTATTTTTTACCCAGATCATTTGTTATTTTTTCCTTCAAAATTTCAGCTTGATTTTTATCTTCACATCCTACTATAATTGCTCCTCTATTGCTCCTCTATTGCTTTCTTCATTTTTATGATTCTTAATCCCTACTTAGAAATATCAATTGTATTTTTTTAATGTCCTTCTTTGTCATCTCACTAGAGTTTGCTCCACTTTCTTCCAATGGCTTAATGATAATTACTGTTTTCTGCTCTTATTTACTGTCGCTTCACTATAACTTTTCTTTTTCTCAGTCTTTTGCATATTTGTTTCCACTATTGGCAGCATATCAATTAATTTCTTTATTTCCTTTTTTATAGTGCTATAATATTTATAATCTATTCTAGTTCAGCCTCTTTCCATATTTGTATCTCTACTTTTAATCTATCCATTTCTTGTTCCACGGCTGTATTGCTCTTTTAAATAAGGTTTTACCTATCATTTCATCCTTCATCTCTTTTATCATTTTATATATGACTTCAATTTTATTCTCCATGATTCTTTCTGATATTTAAGTGTCTTCACAGTTTGATATCTTCCTATTTGTATTACTGCTTCCGCCTGCAACCAACACTCTTTCGTTTTCTTCCCTTTACAAAGTATTAATTCATTTGACTGATTATACACTTTGTGCAGCTTTATGCAGTTGGATGGAACAATTTATGCGCCACACATTTATATGTTTCCGTTTTTATGTTTTTCCTGCACTGCCGACAAATCCTACTGTTTTGGCATCCATCTTACACTCATTATCATATAATAATCGATAATACTGAGCACTTCATTACCGACTCGATCTACTTAATTAGTCCTGTCACCTGAATGGCGGTGCCCACTGATAAATTACGCTGATTCAACTTAATGGTTTACCTTCTCTGACCAATTTTTCCAAACTTTTGTACTCAGTTTTTACTCGTTATATTAGCATGCTTGCAATAGATACCATTCATCGTATATTACATTTATAATTAAATTTGTTGAACAGATAGTACAACTTTTCCCACTCAAATTTACAGTCTATCTTGTAGCTTGATTTAACACGTCAAATCGCTATAAGAGAGAGGAGGGGATCGGGGGAGGGGGAGAGAAAGAAGGAGAAAGGAAGAGTGAGAGGGGAGAGGGGAGGAAAAGAGAGGGGCGAGAGAGAAAGGGTGAGGGATAGAGGAAGTGGGAATACACTTATAACGTTTTCTCTTGGCTGCACTATTGCCCACCAGTGCAACAGATAGTGTAGCGTGTTTCCTTGGCTAGTGATAGGCGAACTCATTCAGTGTAATGTGTTTCCGTGGCTATAGTGTAGTGTGGCAAATTTTATGCACGAAGTGGGGTTTTGCTACACGATCTCAAAGAGACGGTGTAGAGCCAGTGTGACATTAAAAATTTGAAAATGGAAGTCAATCGGCAGCAGAATTGAACACGATAGCATGAAGTAGTGTACACCATGGTGTATGTACACTTGTGTAATGCAGCACTGATGCAACACTTACACAACTGGTGTAGTGTGAAATTACACTCAGTGTGTATCCCAAGAGAAAACGTTATTACTATATGTATAACAATGAAAAAAGATATTACAATATAATATTGTTACTCCACGATTTTTCCGGCACTTTCGATGATCTGACAAAAATTATTTTGAATAAAAATTGGTCAGTTATCAATCGACTACAAATTGTAATATTAAAAATTTGCAAAATATTCCTTTTCAGAAAAAAAGTCAAGGTCACCTTAATTTTTTTAAAACTACGTTTTTTATATCATAATATTATAACTGATGTCAAGATGAGTTCAATCACCTGCTATACTATGACCTTGAGATGACCTAAAATTACATGTGTGGGATCAATAAACGGAAATGTTTTCGTGAAAAATTATTTTGTATTAAACTTTACATGTTTTTCATTACATTGTTCAGTAGAAAAAATGTACCTGTAAACAAATTGAGGAATCGACGTAGCCATTTCTGAATTTGTGGTATTCCCGAATATAGTTTACAATTTATTACATACGTGCATGTATTTAGTATGTACGTAGAAAAAATGTCGACATAAATTGTAGTACTTGTAGCGTAGTTCGAACGCTGTTACAACTGTATTTATACTTATGTTCTTTCTTAGTTTGCCATTAGAGCAAATCATAGTTCAATCTCAGTTTATCGAAAATGTATTCTTATAATGAAAAAGTTGATATGCTGCTAGTAAAACAAAAATTTTTTTCTACTGTAGAATATGTTTATATAAAATTTAGTACAAATAAAATAATTTTTCAGGAGAACGTTTCCATTCATTGATTCCATGCGTCTGGACTATAAGGTCATCTCAAGATCATAGTATAGCAGGTCACTGTACTCGTCTTGACATTAGTTATAATATTATGAAGTAAAAAATATATACGTATACTCTGTTTAACGAGAGAATGATCTCGGCTGGGACGAAATTCATTCGTTTTGCGCAGATCTTCATAGCGTTATATTATCTTTTTTTTTTTTTTTTGGTATCGGAGGGGAAATGCCTGACGCATACCCCAGGTCTCGAGGGAGAGCCCGGGGTTATGTGGGGCTTGCACCCACTAAAACCCCTCCGGGTGTCTTTACCATGCCATAATTGAGGGACTCCCAGGAACGCGTGCAGCATACTTCTGGGAGCCCCTCTGGCCAATCGGCTTGGTGCCGATATCTTATTCCCGCCCAGGGATTTTGAACGTCGAAAGACGACGACCCCGGGCGGTGCAAAGGCACTGACTGCCCATTTTCTGGCGCAGGGGGGACACCACCCCCTGCGCCTGCCCCCTTGGTTGTTGTTGGGGGGCGGGAGTTGGGAACCTCGGCCCCCGCCGGGATCCCCAGCCCCCCAAGGGGCTCCAATCTCTAGAGTTTGGCGCCCCTCGTGCCTTGGCGCCGCGAGAGGTCCTCACGGCGCACCCCACTCGCGCGGCGATGCAGGGCCACCGGCCCGGGCGCGAATACGTCGCGGCCGGGAGATGATGAGCCGCTGCACCCCGCGCGCGCGCAGGGTCAGCCTGTTTCCGGCGGCGGTTCGACCCTAGGGTCGGCTAACCGCCGCCGCTTCACAGCGCCCCGTGTCCGAGACCCGGGGCCGTCGCTGATGGTGGTGGCGGCGGAGGTGGAGGGTGCACTGACCCTACCACCCCCGCGCGCCACTCCAATTTCCTCCTCCTCCGTCCTCTCCGCAATGGGGGAAGGAGGTCGCCGCCATTCTCGCCCAGTGGGGCAGCGTTATATTATCTGCTATGTGCAAACCGAAGTCATTCTCTCGTTGAACAGAATATAGTACCATTTAAAAAAATTAGGGTGACGACCTTTTTTTTAAAAAAGAATACGAGGTCTGGCTATTAAATAACGAGACTGCTTATGAAAAAGAGTTTTATTTTAAAAATTATTCTACAATCGAATGCTCCCCTTCAATGTACTCCCCTCCCCTCGCCACACACCGTTCCATTCGTTTTTTCCATTGGTCAAAGCAATGCTGGAAGTCTTCTTTTGTAAGAGCATTTAGGAGCTCCGCCGATTTTCGCTTCACCTCTTCCATCGACTCGAACCGGGTTCCTTTTAAGGCAGACTTGATCTTCGGAAACAGAAAAAAGTCACAGGATGCTAAATCAGGCGTGTACGGCGCGTGTTCGAGCACTGGAGTGCCTCTAGCGGCTAAATAACGCTTCACAGACAGCGCGTTATGGGCAGATGCGTTGTCCTGGTGCAAGATCCACGACTTGTTTTTCCACAACTCCGACCGTTTCTTACGAACTCGCTCTCGCAGTGTTGCCAAAACTGTCAAATAGTAAGTTTGGTTTACAGTTTGTCCCTCTGGAACTCATTTTCATTGATTTTGGTCACTGTTTGCGGAGTTGAAACAGAGACAGGTCGACCTGGACGTTGGTCATCTTCGGTGTTCTCTCGGCCTTCAGAAAACCGTTTATACCATTCGAAAACACGCGCACGAGATAGAGAATTCTTATCATAGGCCTCTTTCAACAACTTATAGCACTCAGTCGGAGTTTTTTTTAATTTAACGAGAAATTTCACATTGATCCGTTGCTCGTGTTTTTCGTCACACATTGTTATCGGCACGAGAAAAAAACACGTTCGTTTCTAACCTCTACAGAAAAAATACTACTACAGCGACAAAAACGTGGTTTTCTGGATATCCCTCGTAAAACGCATTTATAGCGCTGTCATCAAATGCGTTGCATAGTTTTGGTAGCTATTAAATATATAGTGAAATAATGTCCATAAAATGTTTGGTTAATATAATAAAAAATAATGTTACTTTTACAAATATTTAATAAATATTACCAAACTGTTTCCATTTGACAATACTTACTAAATATTTGTAATGTAACATATTATTTTTTAGTTATATTAATCAAATGGTTTTGACATTTGTTCTAATAAAATGTTTCATATGTATATTTTAATCTTTTATTTCTGCATAATTTCTTACAAAAAATTTCCTGCTCATTACCTCTAAGGATGCTCATATTAGCCTACCCAAAGGGTAATATGAGCACTAGGCGGGTAATAAGAGTACTATTTCAATATTTGCATTAAAATAATCAATATTAAGATACATAAAACATCAACAAATCTTTCAAATGGTATGCATAAGATTTTTTTATTCTTCAGTATATGCTAAATATATTAAAATGTTTCTTTAAGGGGATCTCTAAAGCCTCCTATTTTACCGATTAAATCATGTAATTTTTGTATAACAAATACTTTTTTTCTCTTTCACCGATTTGAAAATCCTTTTCCAGGATTAAAGTATATGCATTAATACGTGTCTAGGAAGTGGAGTCTATGCCTAGAACGATCAAAAATTTCAAAATTGATATATTTTTTTACCATTTCTTAGTGAAATATGGCGTCTCAGCTGTCAAGTCGTGACAACATTTGCTTGAAATGAATGCTTTGCAACCTGTACGTATGAAATAGTGTTCCTAGATATGTAGTTTACACGAACAAATAACGTCGAGTTCTTAGAATTAAACTTAGACGCTTTATCGCGACGAATTTGTTATACGAAAATTGACACGAATGTGTGACTGCGTGTATCATAGGTTGCGTGAGATATTGATGTGATAATATAAAAACATGTCGATGCGCGGCGCACGGTGCGACCTCTGGTCTTCGTCGGAGTTCGAGTTCGCTTTAGGATCCCCTTAAGGTGCTCATAATATGTCACAATCCTATCTTATATTCAGATAGCCAAATCTGAAGAGACAGATTTTGAGCAGAATCTGCTACCAATTTCTGATTGCAGAAAGACAACAAATTGTACACAGAGTTTATATTAGTAGACAATGTTAGTAAACTGCTGTCAAAAATATGATATGATATGCCAGCAAATTGGTGACAGAAACTGCACAGAGTCTGCTGCATAACCTGAGAGCAGATTGTGACTAACCGAACAGAACCTATTGATATAACTCGATGGCAGATTGACAGCAGAAACTGAATCTGCCATTTTTATATATGGCCTCGAGATGGACTTGCTTCTCGTAAGAAGGAAACGTCTAGGAGTCCTATAAGAATTGGGATATGTAAATCGAACAGACAAATCTCCTAGAGATTCCCAAGCTCTTTCGGAGCTTCCTAAATTTCTGAATATTTTTTTTACTATTTTCTAACTTTCTCATGTTATTTTAAAATGTGAAGCTAATCAATAATATTTTAGCAATAAAACTGTATTAATTGTTTCCAGTTTTTATACTAATATATATAAATATATAATTATATATAATCGTTTATATATATGTACGCAACATTTCTTATAAGAAACTAGGTCGATTTAAATGAAAATGATCTCGATTTCTGCTTACAATCTGCTATCAGATTCTGTTAGCAGGTTCTGTTTGATTTCTACTGCCAGTCTGTTTGCATAGAATGTTCTGTCGACAGAACAGGAACAGAATGCGACATCAGTTGTGATCAGTCTACTGTTCTTTGAATATCTGATCAAATCTGCTACCAGTCTGTCGACATCCTGCTAACATTTTGCTATCTGGTTATATATAGATTCACCCCAAAAATATCTTTTTCCCTGCCTAGAGTTATCTGACTCTCCATGTAAAGCAGGGAAATAATAACTAACTTTGACTATTAATAACTTTTTAACAAAGAACGAAATTGCCAACTAAAATCTGTCGGAAGTCATTCAAAGTTACGTAGGTAGTAATTATTTAGTTCCGGGCACCCAACTCCGATGATCTTGACCTTGACAACATATATCAACTAAATAATGACTATCTATAAATATTGTATAAATTGGATTAATTTTAGGTGGTGCCCTAAAAAAAAAATCAAATATCAGAAAATGTCTACCCAGTAGTGTATATGTCGAAATTAAACTATTTATTTTTATTTCTTAATCATTAACAATTTATTTAATTGTATTAAATGAGACGTATAAGGTTTCAAACGATGCAGAAAAGTAAGAAACACATGTTAAAAAAAAAAAAAAATTCTCTAGGCTATTTTTGTGGAAAGTACCTGTTTTAAGAACTAATGTTGATAGTATAATGTAAGGGAACTCAAATATTTAACGATGTGTTGATTATATTTAACGGGTTCTTATATTTATCGAGGGACTATATTTATCGAGTTGAAATTTAACAGGAATTATTTTTTTGCGGATTGGAACCATTTTGAGGGGTGTCGCGAAAAAAAATATGAAAAAATCTTTTTTTTTCGAATTTTCACGAATAAAGATGGATCATCCTAATATGTATATATACATTTTACAAAAAAAAACTTTTTTGTTTTCAAATAAGTTTATCCTAGTGTGAAAATACGAAATCTTTATATATTTCAGATTAATAAGTAATACAGATTAATAAGTAATACTCAATAAAAGAGAGTATGGGTGAAAAGACGTTCAACCTTACATGGAACAATCATCTGGCGAATCTGTCGGGTTTATTCGAAGCTCTTTACAAAAGTGGTTCCTTGACGGACGCGACTTTGGCTTGCCAGGGTGGCATGTTAAGAGCCCATAGGTTGGTGCTAGCAGCGTGCAGTCCTTATTTCGAAAGAGTCTTTAAGGAACATTACGGAGAGCAACCCATTCTCATTTTAAAAGGTATACATTGATTATGCTTGATGAAACATTAATAATTTTTGAATAGATATTTAAAGAAGGAGTTTGTACGTGTTTTTTTTTTTAATGCTGGATATTTTATCTAAAAGAAAGAAAGAGAGAAAGTGTTAAAAGTGTTGCATAACGGTGAAATTTTTTTATGAAAGTTGGATTTCATAAAAGCTTGCGATCCAGTGGGCATAAGGAGGCAAGCTTCTATTCTTTTAATAAAAAAAGCCGTAGCCTTCTGTAAAACTGGAGTCTTCTTTGGTTTACCTATTACTTTTTCTGAGGGTATAGCGGTATACATTACGCGAAAATAGACTTCGGAAATCATGCAAGAGGGAAAAAGAGAATTTTGCCCCTATATTTATTTCAAAATCTTTCTATTTTGAAGTGTCTATCACCTCTTTGAAAACTTACAATTTTAAGGAAATTGAATTGTATCCTATCTGACATATTGCATTTTTACCGCCTAGGTGTCGCTGTTGAAGAAATGGAATGCCTTTTGGATTTCATGTACAAAGGATCCATTGATGTAGCAGAGGAGCATCTTCCCTCGTTGATAAAAACTGCCACCGATTTGGAGATACGTGGTCTCTCTGGGGAATCGAAAAACCAAGAGAGTAACTGCAATCTCTATGCCAGGGTTGAGACGCGAATGCAACGATGCCATATTGAAACTAGAGTGCATACTACCGAATACATCAAAGAACCATCAGTAATTCCTTTTCTACCAAAACACTCGACCGTCGATGCGATGGAGGATCACATTAAAGTGGAGGACATCGAAGTGGAAGATGATCCGATGGTGATCGACGGGCATGAGGATAGCTTCGACGAGTTTCCGCGATCCACGGAAACGCAAATTGTAAACTCAAAGGATATGCGATTTAACTTATTTTGAGAGATTTAATCTGGATCTATTGATCTCAATCTTCATCAGAGATCTACATGGGTACATATACATGATGTAAGAAAACAAGGTGTACACTCACCGACTAAAGTGCCAACAGATTTTTTTCTATGGTTTCCGAAATGCAGCCTACTCACTTGGTCCTTACTTACAAATTCGTAAGTAAGAACCAATCGCTCAGTGAGCAGACTACATTCCGAAACCCATTTAAAAGAAAGTGTGCAATTTTATCGGTGAGTGTACCATTCCCGAAGATGCGCAGTAAGAGAGTGAATTTTGAGCAAAAGTTGATTGGCTATTGTAATATGCCAGCGCTGTTATACACAGGAAAGTGCAGGGCAAAATTTGATTGGTTGTTTCCAGTATTGCTATCGCCATTATGCGCAATGATACACCTTGTACTTTTACATCATGGGTGTACGGTTGTGTCAGAACTTTTGCAACACTTTTTTTTATGGGTTTCGGAATACAGAAATATTGCGAACCTCTGCATCTAGTGAGTTGCAATGAGAGGGTGAAATCACACGTAATAGGACTGCCGGAATAGAGAATGAGTCATTGAAGCAACCAATCAGCGCTATTTCGCAATTTTCCATTACAAGTTTTGTGTGCTATGTTCACATAATGCGTCAAAGATGCATCCGAAGAATGTAATTCAAAAACTACTAACTTTATGTTAATAATTTGCTTATTAAAATAAAATATAATTTCTCAAATTGTAAAAACAATTATCACTGTTGTAGTATTTAATATTTTATAATTAATATTTACAATCTCATAACAATTTTTTGAACTATTTTAACGCATTTGCTATCATTTTTCCGCATCATATGAACAGGGCACGCTGAAGTTGCATGTAATGCGTCATTATTTTTTGATCTTGATATCTATATTCATGCACTTAAATTTTGTCATTTTGCTTCAATCGTTTTAACATTCCACGCGATTCTATCATATCAATCAGTATTAAATTATTTTAACCTCTCAAAATATGATGGTTTATTACAAGAACCCTGTTTAGGCGATTTTAGGATTTAGGACACAATAACGTTTTCTATCTTGCTGCAAATTGAGGAATTTTTCTATGGATTGTCTAACCTTTACCATGGATACCCATGGTAAATTCAACTGGTTCCCATGGGAAGATACTCCTATTCTTATTATAAAGTCCCAGGTTTTTCATAGGTTCCTATAGAGAACTATAAGATTCTGTAAAAGCTTGTATATACTTATAGGATTTACGCAGCATGTATATGTAGGATAACATAGGAAATTTTTCCACAAAATTTTACATAGCAACCTATGGCATCAATCCATGAAAAGAAGCTCTTGTAGGATGCCATGGGAAAAAGAATGATGTGCACGGACTTAAATGATATATAGCATGTCCCGTTTGGGATTATTTTCGTGTGCAGATAAAGTAGACTAAACTGAGTCGAAAAATCCTGTATCATTTTGCAATTTTCACAATAGTTAGTTTCTAAAGATTGCCGAATAAGCAAGTAAAATCGACGCATAAGACAACTTTAAGATATTTTTCAGAGTTCTTTATGACATATTTTAAAGATGTTTTTCAAAGAACTCTTAAAGATATCTTAAAGTTGTCTCATGCATCGATTTTAAACATTCTGCTCATTGGGTAATAATTGCGAAAATTGCAAAATAGAGGATATTTCGGTTCAATTTAATCCGCCCTGTCTGCGCACAAAAATAGTTCCAAATATTTTGAGACACTGTATAGTCCCTATAATATCAGTTAGAGTGTATACACAAAATGCTATAACCGACTGATGTAATTCAACGTGAAAATCTAAGATAATTTTTCCATAACTCCAAAAACTGAAGGTTATGTGATAAACAAGGTGTGTGTGGTGACTCAAAAAAGTCATGAGTAGTCATATATTTTCCTTATGGCAGTTAGAATTTTTTTTCACTCGACGTGGAATGTACTTCGTTTATTAACTATTATCCAGTTTTTAGGAGTTACGAATTATTCTCTCAAGTTGATATAAGTATCCATAGGAATGCGGAAAAGATACCTCATGGGAACTAAAAGCCTATAGGATACTACACTTTGACATATAGGAACATATAGGTGTACATAGGACAGAGGAGATATGTAGATGTCATCCTATGATAGTCTATAGACATTTTCAATCCCCATGGGGCATCTTTCCTTTACGTACATCTATATATTACTGTACATTAAACTAGTATTCTATAGACCTTTTAGTTCTCATGGGGCATCTGTCCACATTCCTATGGATACCTATATTAACCTATTTGCATTCCTATGAATGTCCTACCTATGTATGTCGCGCAAATCTTATAGGTCACACGAGCTCCTATAGAATCTTATAGGAATCATATATTCTTTATAGGAACCCATAAAAAACTCATGAGAATTTGCAGCAGAGTATTCCGCAGTTTTATTACGCACCATGTGATTTCGCCTTTAGCATATCTGTCAGAAGAATCGTATACCGAGTGTATTAAAAAAATAGGTATACATGAATTCAATGTTGCAATATATAGTTTTATTTTATAAAATTATTTATAATCGATAAATCCTAGAATTTTTGATTACTAAAAAAATTGAAGATCGCTAATGATTAACTTTGATAATAATAATAATAACATTGAAATTGAATTAAGGTAACTCCGGTATTCTACCGAAAATTCTTGTATGAAATTTTCATATAAGATTAATCTCATATGAAATTAATACTTTAAAGTTCTTCTATTATATGATCTCATAAGTTTTTATATATTTTATAATAGCATATTATATGTTTAAAGAAAATATAGGATATTATATGATTTTATAATATCTCACAAGAACTCATAGGAATTAGTTGTCATGTAGGATCAGTCTTATACATGAAATTGACACATTTAAGGTATTTTATGTTTTTATATGATCTCATAAGTTCTTAGGTTCTTACATATATTTATATATTTACTATCCAATCTGACAAGTCACTTATAATAACAACATTTTTAACATTATTTATTAAAATTCTACAATTTCCCTCTTGCATTGCATTTGCGTTCACTGAGTTATTTGGACCATGTTAACGGCAGCACTTCTCCAACAGAAATTGAGAAGACTCGTTCATTAAGATGCAATCGTTGAGGATGAATTGTTTAAAAACTCACGGTTATATTTACGTTTATTATTAATTCGTTGCAAATGACGGGAAGTCAGTCGAAATGTCCGAAAATGGAAAATTATTGTTTATACATTTAAATTACAGAATATATATAGTTTATTATAGCACAGTTTTAACCACGCAGTTTACTCTCATTTGCCTGTTTATTGAATTAAAAATTTAAAAGCTCTAATAGCTAAAGTTCAATAAAATTGTTACCACGGTGTGTTACCTATATAAGTAGTAATAGGGAAAGTAGGGCGTATCAAAACAAACCTCCTCTACGCTACCCCTGCCATCATGAGAGTCTAGATGGATCTATCTGGAAGGATGGTAGGCTCTGATAGTCGATGGATGAAGGGAAATAGGATAATTAAATGGAGCGTTCTTATTGGTACGCTCTATGGCTGACAAAGATCTGATTGGTCCGCTCCATAACTTTCCTCGAAGTGATTGGAGAAGGGAGTGGTAGAGGACTTCCGACAAAGTGGAGGGCAAATTCTGGAAAAAGGCGAATAAGAGATTGGGACCGTAGCATTTTTTATCGTGGGGAGGGGGCAGGCACAAACAGTAGCATGAATAGCAGATAGTTTTATGAGGGTCATTTTTTATTGTCACAACTCTACGTCTCCGACGTCTTAGTCAAAAAGTGTTTTTTTTTTAGTATTTATGATGGGATCCTTTACGAAAATTTTCGAAATTAGTAGCGTTTTCTCTTGGGATATACTGAGTGTAACCTCGCACTACACCAGTTGCGTGTAAGTATTGCATCAGTGCTGCACTACAAAAATCACTATGTTGTACATTTGTGTACACTATTTTATACTATTGTGTTTAATTCTGTTGTCGGTTGACTTCCATTTTCAAATTTTTAATGTCACACTGGCTGTACATCATCTCTTTGAGATCGTGAAGCAAAACCCCACTTCATGCATAAAATTTGCACTATAGCCACGGAAACACGTTACACTGAATGAGTTCGCCTACCACCAGCCAACGAAACACGCTATACTGTCTGAGTGTTGCACTGGTGGGCAATAGTGTAGCCAAGAGAAAACGCTATAGGAGACTCTTATTTTTGAAAGAAAGAGAAGATAAAACAGGAATGAACATATTCAACTGATGCTGATTTGTTATATATATATATTTTTAATTCTTTCTAAATTTTAAGTATTTAAACAAAAATGAATAACAGAAGGACTAAGAGCCAAATTTTCCATATTTAAAGTCTTAAAAATACATACGTTTCGATCTATTTGTCAGGTCATCCTCAGTGTATACATGACGATAAATTAAATACGCAAATTTAATAAAAATCATAAAACGGTTAAATACAATTTCTGCAAATTATAGCAAAGTTATGCAAAGTGATTAATTTTTTTATATCTATTTTCAGTCACAACAATGCAATGCTTTCAGTCTTATCATCTTCGTAGTTACATTCTTCTATTACATCGGTCGCAATTTGTCTGTAATGATAATAAAATTAGTTGAATATGTAGAATCATTCCGTAAAATTGTGCAAGCACACATTCTGTTATCAAACTAAAAAAAATACCATAGGTTATAAAAATTGAACTGACAATGAATAAATGGTCGTTATCTCTTACGAAAAAAAATCCTCGATTTATTGTGTTAACACTCAAATTTAGATGTTTACCATCAAAATTGAATGTTGACCGTCAACTTCGGGTGTCACTTAAGCGTTGAGCATCAATGTTGAGTGACAGTTGAGTGTGACCATAAATTCGCGTTGCCTTGGTGTAAATACTCAATATTAAGTGTCAGTTAAGCGTTGAGCATCAATGTTGAGTGTCAGTTGGATATGATCATTAAATTCGGTGAATAGTTTGGTGTATACACCATACTATACACCGAATTTGATGGTAACACTCAATTGCGGTTTACTCATGACACTCAATAGATGAGTGTAAATCTTAAACGGCTTAATAACCTTTGAGTGTCATTTGAATGTTAATCTTTATGATTGAGAATTAACGCTGAAATGTTGAATATAGATACGCCGCCAAATGTTGAATATAGATTCATTTATGAAAGAAATATATATGTATAAATATATATAATTAATACTATACGCATGAAACATCTTTTTGACAAACTTTATCTAGGCTGCGTTTGAAACATTATCCGAGTGCCCCGATGTATCGTTTTATTCTTGTTGTCCAATGTGAAACAAGGACAACAAGAATAAAATATAAAACACAGAGGCATCCAGATGATGTTTCCAAACGCAGCCTAAATAAAGTTTGTCAAAAAGATGTTTCACGCAGTCCTAAAGATGTTGAAGTCCTATTGAAATATATCACAGTTACATACTAACATTCAGTGTTCTTGGATCATTGAAAAAGCAGTTTCCCATACGATTGCAGCACCATTGGTCAAGCACCGTTGGATGGGGTACGATATTGGATGGATGACCGCTTAGAAAAATAAGGAAATTAATTCCTAAATGAGAGAGAGAGAGAGAGAGAGAGAGCGTTTTTTTAATTATAATTTTGTCATGTGTTTTTCGGAAAATGTTGCAAATTAATATTATTTTAGGAATAAAACAGATTTAATTAATTTTATATAATAAAGTCATTTATTTTGATGGTTTCTTTGGATGTTAACCTTTAATTGGTTCTAACCTTCAGATGATGGTCCGAAATTATATCCAAATTTGAGCGTTTTTTTAAGTGTTTACCATCCAAATTCAAGCGTTCTTTTTGAATGTTTAAAAATTGAGGATATTTTTCGTAGAGATATTCAGTTTAAATAATTCAGGTTTAGATAATATACATTAAGTATTTAACGTATTCGTAGTGTGCATTAATTTTAAGGGATTTTTTGGTAAAAATACGGTTTTATTGTAAAAAAATGATTACAAATTGATCATTCATTCAAAATATTGTCTATCGCTAGCCACTACATTTTCTCATCTTTCTGGTAATATGGTGGATTCCACGTCGAAAGAACGACACATTTTTTGAGGTTATCTACGAATCGATCCATTTTTTTTGGTATCTTCATAAGAATGGAAGCGCTACTCAAACTGGCCATGAGTCATCGATCGAAATAGGTGGTAATCGGAAGGAGCAATATTTGGAGAATACGGCAGGTGTGATAGGACATCCCAGTTAAGTGCTTCTAACGTTTTCTTGATCGGTTTTGCAACATGTGACCGAGCGTTGTCGTGCTAGAAAATCACTTTATCGTGTCTTTTTGCATAATCTGATCGTTTTTGCTTCAATGCTCGGCTCAATTGCATCAATTATTGTTGATAGCGTTCTCCAATGATGGTTTCGTTGGGTTGGAACAGCTCATAATACACTACACCTAGCTGATCTTACTAAATACATAGGATGAGCTTGGCACTATGAATATTCAGCTTTGCCGTCGATGTTGATGGTTCGCCTGGCCTGCACCACGATTATTGTAGCGTATTCATTTTTCATCACCCGTCACGATACAAAAAACTTTTTCTTTTGTGTCTTTGAAGCAACAATTCACAGGTCATTTTGCGCCTTTCGACGTCCTTTAGCTTCAACTCGTACGGCATCCAATTTTCTTGCTTTTGAATCATTTCAATGGCCTTCAAACATCTGGAAATCGTTGATCGATCAACGTTTAATGATTCTGCAAGTTCTTCTTGCGTTTAACTCGGATCTTGATCGAATAAAGCTTACATTTCCTCATCTTCAAACTTTTACGGCTGGCCTGGATGTTTCTTGTCATCCGTGTAAAAATCATCTTTTTTATAGCGTCGAAACCGGTACTCTTATGTTGAAATCGATGGAGTATAATCACCATAAGCTTCCAACAGCATTCGTTAACTTTCAGTAGCACTTTTCTTCAAATGGAAACAAAAAAGTAAAATACTTCCCGTAAATTGCGTCTTGTTGGCACAAAATTCGACATATTCAATGCTCAAAAAAATAATGTCGTTTACACTTCGGCAAAATGACACATACTGAAAACTAAAACCACATGATGGTGCTTTGAATATGAAGGTAGCAACAATATGGCCCGATACGATAGTACTAGTTACGTCATTTCTTGAAAATCCTTTAAAATTAATGCACATTTCCAATATATTACCTAAACCTGAAATATGATAAAAAAATGTGTTTATTGTAAATGAGGGCGAGCTTAAGAGTAAGAAATAGACTAAATTTACAAGTCCAAAGCGTTTATCTTTTAAAAGAAAGAGATATTACATGAAATAGTTATTTTAATTTTTTTTTAAAGAGTACACGATTGAACATGACGGCATAGCACAGTATAAGAATTTACAAATTTATGTTTACAATGAAGAAAAATTTTATGAAATAACTGTACGATTTCAGTCATTGTATTTACAATCAGAGGTAAACAGATTAAGAAACTGGCTAAGATTATAACCATTCCATATAAAATATAGAAATACACAGCAGTATTGTCCACAAGTTTGAGAAACCTTTCCTTGAAGCTTGTCGTCGTGTTCCAGCGATATGTGGTGGAGTTTCGGCGAAGTTGTAAGAGGAATCTTGAGTCCAAGGGCGGCATGTCATAGCTATCGAAATACGTTCCTGTTCCGTCGATGTAGAAAGCGATTCAGTGTTGGCCAAGTTAATCGTCCGTGTTAGTGGTAATGGTAATCGACCTCATCCACAGACAGTCGGTCGGCAGGATAGATTCTTGCATGTCGGATATTGAGATGATGTGTTTAAAACTTCTAGTGAATTCATTTCTCAGCGTAGATGAGCGTGAGAGAGGAAATGTATGGGTGAATTCAAAATTTACCTCTTTTGCTGTGATATGGAGTTCTAAAAAATACTTGATGTTTGCGAGACGCTAGGATTAGCTTTATCTCTCTATCTGTCGTCGAGTCGAATTTCGGAAAATCTTTTTTCTCCTCGGCTGTCGCTTGTTCGTCCTCGCTTTGATTCACCTTTTCTGTCGTAATATGTTTTGTTCACGTTTCAATGTTGCAGATTATTTTGTATTTCTGATTTTTAAATTTAATTAAAAATTATCCGCTGTCTGTTTTTTCGCTTTCGACGTCGCTCTCACTTCAATTTTATGAGGGAAGGCTATCGTACCTCGAATTGCTACTATTTCGTATAGCTAGCCAATTCAATTTGTAAGCATTGCATCACATTTAAGGCGCAATGTGATTTGATGTTGGTTCGAAATCCGTGCAACATTGTCCACAACTTTCGAAATCTGACAGATTTCTGAAAGTCGGAGAAATTCCTTCTAGGTTATATATGTTTTTAGAGAATAGATTACTCAGATAACCTTCTCTTGTCCTCTATACTATAGATGTAGCGTGCATGTCGTGTAATGTTTCGCAGATGTATTGTAAAGTATTTAGGATTAATTTCTCCGTCGAAACATTCGATTCCGTGTAAGCCAGTTGTTTTCTCGTTTTACTCTCTCGGGTAAATCGTCAAATGGATAAGTTGACATCATAATTCAGTGTCCGGTGATCGTCGCAAGACCCGTAACTTCTTTCGGAATAAAGTTTTTTTCGGCATCGCGAAAACTTTGTATGTCGATGACTATCCATTATGGTATTTGAATTTTTGCTACTCTTTTTTTATCACAAAATTTTTTTATCAGGAATTTTTGTCACGAAACGTTGGCGTTGATGTCACGAGCAAGACTGTAGCTTTTTTCATCATTTTGCGTACAATTAAATGAGAAAAAAAATGTCTAGTGGGGGAAAATAATTTTCTCTTGAAAAACGTAGCACTAACCGGAAAAATCAACAATGATTTGACGCGAAGAGTCGATTTCTAAAGAGTTATCAAACTCGATATAGACGATACAATTAATAATCACGGAAAGAACTTTTTCAAATCTCACTTCTAATCATAAGCTTCCGTGTTTCACGAGATTCCAATGCCTTGTCCCTGAATAAGCTGACATTAAAATGACGATAAAATGACGTAGTTTGTTGACCTGGGGCACAATGAGGATAGATCTGGAGTAAAATCGAAAGCGAAAAGAGTGTAGGCGTAATCGTCTCTATTTATAAAATTACTCTCGGCAAGTGAATGCTGATTCCCGAGAATAATCCCAGTGAAAACTACTTAGTCAAGGTGATGTCAATATGACGTCAAATTGATTAGGAATATGATGTCAAAAACAGTAATCAAAATGATAGCAAAATGACGACTACATGATTGCAAAACGTCCCATACTATGGTGATCTTGACTGTCATTTTGATATTTGTTTGATGTCATATTAACAATTATTCAGCAAAAAATTAAGCTGTTATTTATTATTATAGTAACGTCCAAATGACGTCCTAAACGTCAAAATGCCGTTAAGATGATATCAAAATGACGAGCAACGTCAGTTTATTTACTAGGAAATTCTGTACAGAAATAAATGCAAGACTAATCTCTCTCTACTAATGTAGATTTACTTTAATTTTTGGTATAGTGTACTCTAACTTTTTTAATTCTTTGAATTAAGAAAAGATAAAAAGTACGTTAAATCAAAATTAAGATTATTAATAGAAACGTGCATTAATTTTGCATGTATTCATATACAAGATTAACTTGATTTTTGAATCTAAAAGTAAATAACATTTGAAAGGGAGTATAAAATAACTGTATTATTATGTTGCATAGGAATTGTTATTAATATTACTTATATTTGTGAATACAACAATACTTGAAATTAAAGTAATAAAAGTATATTTGTTATAGAGAGATAACATCAAATATATTATAATATATTGAAATACGCGTTGCGATAATGAAATTAAGATCGAAATATATTGCTCGCAAAGATTATAAAATTTCCAGTGAAATCACATTAATCAATTAAATGTTATAAAATATAATAAGTAACAATTAAAGTTTTTCATGCACAACTATCGGTAACACATGTTTCTTTGTGTATGTATCATATATAAACATAAAATTATAATATCTAGTATAATACACAAAGTGTCCTACAAACTAATACCATCTGAAATATCTTTGAATCTATAATGTCTAGAGAAAAATTTGTATAAACAAAATTGTACAATACGAAGGAAGCTATTTCAGGTGATATATATTAATATATATTATATAAAATAGTTATTATTGGGACACTCTGTATAAGGATCTCAATTCGTATGCTAACGTTTTTACCATAAGAGGTTAATATTTCACTCTTTTATACGTGCATTTTACTCTCTCTCTCTCTTATGCGTTACAATCGGTAATTCATTTCCGATAGTAAAACGGGACACAAATTAAGATTCATACCCTGTATATACACGCAGACTACATATATTGTTCTTGTTGCTTATGCTTATATTTTATAAATCAGAATTATTGGATTCTTTCTTTCATTTGCAATTTGGAATCAACGCTTGATTTTAGCTTCAGTGTCTAACAAAAAGCTGTCTGGAAATCGTAGTTTAACCGCACCTGCAAAGGAGATTGCAATAAAATTATAATGTGACAGAACAAGCACATTAATGAATATTTTGTTTGTCATATAAATCCAAAAATTAAGTCAAATCATGTGCAAATTAAATCTAAGGGAGAAAGCAATAGATTTGTTAAATTTAAAAGTATGAACATACTAAATATATTCTTTAAAGGAAAAAGTTTTTCTAAATTCGCCATAGAAATTGGACAGAATAGAATTTAATATTTATCTAGAAAGCTCCAAAACATATTTTGACAATGTGTACACCGTGAATTCCTAAATAGACCACGGCCCATATCTCCAATTTTCAATTAGGTTTCTTGATGTAAACAAATAAGTGACTCGATCTAAAATATATAATTGGTCAGGTCGCAAAATTAGTTCTCTTGGTGTAAACGTAGCATAAAAGTTGCAATCTCCATCTTCTTTTTTTCGCTAGACATCGTGCTCTTATATAAACTTATAGGGCGTTCGAGAATTTTCCAAACATGTTCTGGATAATTAATATAATTATCCTGAACATTTTTGGAAAATTCTCCTGAACGTATTAAAAGAGAGGACGGTGTCTGAGGAAAGAAAGATGGATGGCAGCACTAAATATATATATATATATACATATATATATATATGCATATATAAACAATGTAGCCAGTAAATTATGCATACTTACCGGCCATGTTTTTGTTTTGTTTTATATAAACAGTGGTCCCGCATTGTATTTTGGAAATAATAGCCTGGAAAGCCGGAAAGAGTCAGGCAACCACAAATCGCGCGAAGCAAATGGACTAAAAATTTCCGAAGGTTCGAATCGGGTCGTGCAGGAACCGACAACCACAGTCAAGTATTAATCCTCTCTCATTCGACTGTAAGAGGGGAATACTCGGCAATTTATATAAGATACACAATATACACAATACACGTTGAAACGCTGAGCAACTGCATGCAAGGAACAACGTCCAACGTCTAACACCGAATACTTAGGGAGAGTGCACCGCGTCACGTGCTGGTAGCGGCGCAGAGAGAAAACAATAAATGTATACAGCGCTTGCGTGACAGTACTGACTATGGCTGCGTTCTGTTTCATGCATGATGCATATGATGCATCTTTTATCTTTGTTATTCACCGAATGTTAAACAAGGATAAATGATTATGCACACCATGCGTGAAACGGAACGCAGCCTATATCGTCATCGATAGCTAATCGCATGCATACAAGGACAGTTAAAGAGAACCATAGAAAGCGAACACATTAATTGCGAGAACGAAAAAACAATATCACAATAAACGCGATAATAGGAGATCTAATATGTAGAAATATATTGAAATATGTAGAAATATGTAGAAATAATATCAATACATGCTACAAAACAATGTCAGACATTTTTTGAAAAAATAATGGAGCAGGCAAAATTGTCTCATCATAATGTTATCATTTTGATGTCAATGTGATATTGATTGAATTTCTTGCATAAGAAATTACTAGAATTATCATGTATAAACAATGATTTTCACCTTCTTCTGTGATATTTTCTGACTTAAAACATCATTCTACATGATGTCAATTTTTCGTCATATTGAATTATTTCTTTAATCGCCATGACGATAAACGACGATTTTGATGTCTTATTGACATCACTTTGACTGAGTCGTTTTCACTGAGATGTGTGATAAGCTTCAACGTAAAGCGGCTTGTCTTTCGAAAAATTTGGCTGTAACGGTCTATTGGGAATTTGCATGACATCGGCGTACAGCGAAAAGAAATTTATTCCGTAATTTTTGAAATTAAACGAGTTCAATTTTCTATCGTTGTTAAACGCCTTATCGACAAAGCTGACTATTATTCGTTTCGGCAGCTGTCCGAGTATTGCATTGTTTATCGATTCTCCTACTAGCCAGCGAATATCATGAATGTTTTAACTTCGACTCTCGTAAGAGGATATTTGGTGGTAGTTTTATTTAGCATTCTAGCGTGTGCGAGTAGCACATCCGGATTTATTTTTGCTCTCCTTACGAGTAGGTGTGTCAAGAATACGTATTTTTGACATCGTTTTACTCTTCACAAAACAAAACGAATCTTTCGAACGTATGAGTCTCATTCTAACTTCCACTCCGTTAATTAAAAATTTATCTTGATTGAAAACGTCGCAGTGAAGGTGGCCTATAAGATCTAGTGCGCGATTTCCCTGAATGTATTGTGCGCGACTCTTGAGCGCCGTATTTGAAGTCGGTGAGTCTAACGTGTCGTCCATGTAACCGGGAATATCCGCATCCCATAAGCAGGAGACTAGGTAGGAAGTTTTTGCGGGTGAAGCATAATTTAATAACGCCTTGATGTACGCGCGGTAAGCGTAAGGCGTGTTTGGTGGCGACACCAGTTTTTAATTGAAACCGAGCTTTTAATTGAAATATATGTCGATTTGTTTGAATATGGAATGCAATAAATGATTTACGGGTCCTACTTTTGCGACGTTGTCGGGTGCGACTGATGTGCTCTCTCCGCGTTCGCTTTCTACGTATATACAAAGGCTCAACATGATGTGAGTGAGATCCAGATAGTCTTCTTTATGTCTGAGTATGACGAATTCTATGGGCAAGTCGTCCGCGAGCGATGTTATTGTAAAAAATCCCTGCTCTCAATGATTTGCGTAGGAGGCAAAGAGAAGAAATCGAGCGAAATCATTCGCTCTTTATACACTCGCTTGAGTGAGTATGAAGAAAGGACATGCTTTTTCTCCAGCCGCGAATTCCTATCTCAATTAAGAGAATATATCAGATATGTCACGTTTCTTGAATCGATGTTTCCTAGCGGATAGTTTTTTTTTCTGCAGTATGAATTTTCTTTTTCTTCGTCACTTTTTTGCTCTTCTTCTCTGTGGTACTTCTCGAATTTTTTTTTATTATTGGACGTTTAAACACGATACGACTATCTTGACACTGAGTAGAAACTGAAGTGTTGCGGATATTTTATATCTCGAATCCCTCATCCGGAAACTTATTTTTTCTTTGGCTTTTCTCTTCAGATTACCCCTCGACTTCGCAAGCCGACTTTTGACCGCTTTCTTCAACGGCTTATTATTTTCGACATCATCTATTACGTTAATTCCCGCACGTAAAGCTTCTTTTCCGACATGTGCACCTTTATTTAGATAAGGTAGTATTTTTTTTTAATAGTCCACAGAAAAAGCTTCCGATTCCATGTCTGCGTAAAGCAAACCGACGGAAATACATGGAATTCACCTCGGCTATCGATGTCCTGCGCATCAAAATATTCCTCATATTCCACCACTAGTCCTAACTAAAGATTGTCACTACCAACACGCTCGCGTACACGAAAGAAAGAAAGTTATTGCTTATGTTTAAAGTGCAACGTCATTATCAGCGTTCCGAATTCGAATGGCATTTTTTTCCAAGATGATCTTTTATATCTATTTCGATCTCTTATATCTAATTTATTTGTCGCAATGGGATATAATTTGGAAATGAGAAATGCTTTAACAAATTTGCACCAAATGCGTAATTATGACTGCGTACTCGACCGGAATTATCCTGAGAAGAGGAGTACGTACATCACCTTTTATATAAAGTTTACAAATATCGCAATAAACGAACATTTTATGGGGCTACCGCGCCACAAACTGTAGGGTTCGCTACTCTAGTAATCGTCTGCAAGTCGATTTCCCGTCTTCTTATTAAATCAGTGAGTAAGAAAAGTTTTCTCTTCTGTTTCATCGGAATTAGGCTTACGTATCGCATGCTTGGAATAAAATGGGTATTTATTTGTGGAAATTGTTGCTGAGAAACCTAGCATTCGTAGAAGATTATCGGAAAACTTTATATGATGTAGCATTTAGCATTTCTCATCGCAGTTAATACTTATGAAGATTTTGTCGCTAGACGCGTTTTGCTATTCTAAATAAAAATTTGATTCGATATCTTTACACGCGGCATAATCGTATCAATAAGCTCATGGATATTGTAAATTCCATTTGGAAATGCAACTTCTTTTGCCGTAAACGTATCATTCGTTCCCTCATCGGATTTAACATCAACGATTTTAATCACATTTTCGTTATGACGTACATGTAAAAAGGTACAGGGAAATTGAATCTCGCAACCTCCCATTGTCTGTGTAACAGAGTGAGGTAATCCGTGATCAAGGACGACGTTGTATTGTCCGGAAAATAACGCATGTTGTTAAGCGGAAGTACCAGAAGAAATTGTCCTTCATCGCGAAGAAAAATTAAACTCGAAGCTGGAATAAGTATCAAACTTATTGGGATAGCCGCACCAACTAACAAGCACTTGCTTATTAGCTCCTCGTTTCCTACTCTTTATCGCGATCGATTATAAACTGTTTTTCCTTTAAGTTTTTCTCAAATCAAGCTAATTCTTGCTCATAAAAAATACTGTCTATGACTTTGTCTGCTAAATCTCGCAGTTCATACACGTAAGGGTTTTGCCAATCAGGAACACTAAATTTGAAATATCTCTTCGCTCCATTTAGTCTCGTATCTTTTCTCGAAGGCATCTTTCGATCTACTAATGCGAACGTCCGACGCGATATTTAATTTTTCGCGCTTGTTTCTTCAACGTTTGTTTTTCCAACGATGAGCTATATTTTCACGTGTGTTTTCTCTCATTACTACCGCAGATTACATTCTCGTAGACGAGTGACGCGTGTGATTGTAAGCGCGCATAATGTTCTGCAGAATATCGACGTAGCGTCGCGTATTTTTATGTGTGAAATAACGCCATATTTGCTCCTTGAGTGTTCTGTTGAAGCGCTCAACGATGGCGGCTTTGATGTCTGGATTACTCTAAAATGAAGTTTTTGTTTTCTTTAAGAAATTTCTGCATTGATTGCGCAACAAATTCTTTGCCCTTATCCGTTTGTAAGTATACGGGAACACGTTCTTCGCTTTTCGCTAGTGGGCGTTGGAAAGCTTTTATCACGCAATTACTCGTTTTGTGGCGTAACGATTCTACCCAGACGTATTTACTTAGTATATTGGTAATCACTAACAGATAGGAATAACCGTCATTGTAACTTTTTAGATTTCCGAAGTTCGATCAAATCTGTCTCCCACACGTCAATGTTTGACAGGTTGAATGCAACCATGGAAATTTTCTGCGCAATGATCGGTGCAATGTAAACACGTCTTGCGATTCGAGCCAGCGTACGACTTTTCACCGTGAGAAATTCGGTTTAACAGCACGAGTTAGATTATCCATCACCGAATAACCCGCGATGGATCATAGTATAGTTTTTCGAACGCCATCGTTATTTTAATTTTTTTCCAATCGAGTAACCAATTTTTTTCCCATTTATAAAGATAAGGGAGTATCAGTTATCCATGCATGAAAAAGAATCTGCGAATTTTCCTCGTTTATTTCTTCGTAATTTTTATGTTTTTCTCTTTCTTCGCGCTTTCGATACAATCGGCGTGGAACTTGCGCTTTCGATATAAAAGATGTGGAACTCACACGGAGTCTAAGTTTGACGCTGTTTGCAGTAACACCGTGCGTGGACAATCTTTTTTTTTCTTACCAGTGCAGAAGGTATGTTCAACGCACGGAGTGCGGAGTAGTCGCGCAAACTGATTTCTACCCACTGCTTTCACAGTTTTTCTTTCGCGCGGCGCATCATTTATTAGGTCAGTGATTTTCGAATTTTTCACATTATCTATAGTCACGATTTCATGCTCGTTTCAATTAATTCTATAAGCTTATCTTTGTGCGTCGGCTCGCCATCGGCGTATATTTCAATCGCAGAGTGTGGCATCGCCATCGATGAACTTACACGCGATGTCATCGCTGAAAAAAAAGCTCACATCAAAAGGAACAGGATTATATAATATAACACCTTTTTTCGTGTGTCAAGTACAAAATACTTTTATTTAATATTCGTTGTTTCCAAAAGGAGAAAGAAAAAAAAATATATATATTTCATTTGTAAATCATATTTCATTATATTTTAATAATTTTTATTCGTATATATTAATACAACTTCTTAAAATAATAATCAATTTTATTACACATTCTCTTTTAATTTAACGAGTAAAAGTATAAATTTTTATCTAAAATATATTATATATATATTATACGAAATAATAAACGTTTTTATTACATTTTCTTTTTAACTTTTAAACTATCAGTAAAATTGATTTAAATTTTTACACGAACATTGGATTATATTCCGCAGTTTTTATTTACAAATTAGTCGGGAGGAGAACATCTGTGACTTTTCTGGCTTAAATGAAATATATTGGGTATGGGAATAAGTTTCCGTCCTTTTTAAGTGAAAAAGATGTGTTTATTTAAACAAATCTATATAAGTGAGTTTATTCAAAATATGCTCCTTCGGAAGCGACAACTTTTTCCCATCTTTCCGGTAATAAACGGATTCCTCGAATGAAAAAATCTGGTTCTTTGGAAGCGATCCATTCATCAAGCCATTTTTTGATATCTTCATAAGAATTGAATCGTTTTCCAGAAAGAGCCGACTGCATGGATCGGAACAAATGGAAGGGGCAATGTCCGGTGAATACGGAGGGTGGGGCAGAATTTCCCACTTTACTCCTTCCAAGTATTTCTTGACCGGTTTTGCAACGTATGGCCTAGCGTTGTCATGTAACAGAATCAGCTTGTTGTGCCTATTGTCCCATTCCGGTCGTTTTTCTTTCAAAGCTTGGTTTAAACGTATCAGTTGTAGCCGATAACGATCGCCAGTGATGATTTCGGACGGTTTGAGCAGCTCATAATATATAATACCTCTTTGATCTCACCAGATGCACAACATAATCTTCGAAGCATGGATATTTCGTTTTGGCGTTGATGGATCTGATTCACCTGGCATCACCCATGCCTTCAAGCGTTTAGGGTTATCGTAGTAGATCCATTTTTCATCGCCAGTTACGATACGATGTAGAAAACCCTTCCTTTGTTGTCATTGACGAAGCATCTCGCAGATGACCAAACGTCTTTCCATGTCTCTCTCTTTCAATTTGTATGGCACCCAATTTCCTTCTTTTTGCACCATTCCCATTGCGTGTAGACGTTTTCCAACAGTGGATCTATCAACATTTAACTCTTTTGCCAATCTATCGAGTGATAAACATGAATCTTCTTCGAGTAATGCTTGCAATTCTGCATCTTCAAATTTTTTCGGTGCACCTTCGCGTTCTTTGTCACGCACGTCAAAATCACCACTGTTGAATCGCCGAAACCATTCTTTACAACTAGTTTTCGATGGACCATGCTCACCGTAAATATCTACAAGCAAACAATGCGTTTCCACAGCATTTTTCTTTAAAATAAAATAAGTAAGTAAAATTTTCCGCAAATGTTGCCTTTTTGGAATAAACTCCGACATCTTCAACGCAAAAAAAGTTACTCTTTGTTACGCTTCGAACGAATGCCATCTATTGGGCTCAAAAGTTGGACACACACCTTTAAAAAACATATCTTGCCGTTCTATCAACACACGAGCAATGCTACTAACGACATCTTTCTGCTATGGGCGGAAACTTATTCCCATATCCAATATTACACAATCTAGCATATTATACAAATCCGTACGGGAGAGAACAGTGACTATTGATGAATCTGCGTTTCATCAGAACTGGAGCGCATGTTTTTGCTTCATCTCTGTTACCACCTCGTGAAGTGCGTCGAATTGTTTAAATTTCAATTTTATTGCGGCTCCCTTCTCGTTATTTTCCTCTCTTTCTTTATTTAATAGTAACCTATGAATACTGGTAAAATTAAGCAGCCTCGAATTTTGAAAATTTAACTTAATATCTTTTATTTTACAAATTTTATGTTGGCATCCGTCCGGGGTACGCACCACGTATGCGTAAAATTTCGGTCCATCAGATACGAATGCCTCGATGAAACTATCACGCCCGTAGCCCGCGAGTTCGTCCGTTATGTCTCCCAAAAATTTATCTGTACGCGGTTCGTATTCGTTGGGATCTCCGCTACTCGTATATACGCTACGTATATAGGCAAGAATCGTAGTAATATAAAAGGCGTCTATCTAATTTTTCCAAATATTCGTACTTTAAACGCGTCCTATCATGAACACCGCTATTATCATGTTAGTTATAAGCGAGGATGTTAAATGCTTCGTGTCTTAAACGCCACGAAACATATATTACCTCGTCATTGACGCTTATTTCATGTTCCGAGACAATAATTCCGCCAATCACTGGAGATTTCTTATTATCTCGGTACTCGAAAGGTTTGTCCATTAGTCAAATTTTCCCCAAAACGAATTGAGGCAGAGTTTGGTGACAGAAGTAATCTGGAATTCCGCTCAATTTTTATCGAGAACAATACCCTCGATTGCTTACTTCCGAAGGTATTGCTGTTTAGCAATATCGTTGTTCCCACACTCGCTCGGTCACCCACTTGCTTTGTTTCAGTTGTAAGAAGCTGTTAATATAATCAGCAAATAACCCACACTGACATGTAGCGGAATTATAGTGTACATTTATACTATCAGATTTTATCTACCCTCATCACGAGATAACCCTTCTCAATTGTTTTACGCAACTCACACGACATTCACGTGCTCTCAAGCTCACGTTCCATCGGGTCATCGTGAGTGCAGATTGCGAAAATGTATGTGTGACAAAGTGCGAATAATAATTTTTCGCGCACACGATACGGTAATACCAAATGGAAAAGATCGCGTGGTGGGAATATATACGACATCATATGAGACCCATGATCTACTCAAAATTGAAATTTGGTGCTTCTCCAATCAGTGTAGAACATTCGTCCCCTACATAGATATCAGGATGCTTGATTGAATAAACACCGATTTTCAATAAGTACGAGTACATGTCACGATATATTACCGAAAAATGCATCACGAGGATCGAGAGGCGGAATTTGTATCATCGGGTGATTCTCGAGAAATTCGCGAGTCTCGCGATTCGTGCACATTTCTTCGTCGAAAATGCACTCTCACTTTTCCGTCATGATATAACCCCGCTGACGTAACCGTCAGGTCGTTGCAAACATTCGTTCATATCGTGTATTAAATGTTTCTTTGGAATTTCCAATTGGTTTATTGCGATTTATTCGATAACAAGTCGGGCACCCGTGAAAAAAGCTACCGTGGAACTGCAAAATGTGACGTTGCTTCTCTCCCTCGTTCTCGTACCCGTAATATCCGTCGATGAATATGCCTCCGTTAACTGATATTCTCGCTCGTGTTCAGCGTGAATAATACGACGTCCAATCTCGCGTTCCTTTGAAATTAACCATTGTATGCCTTTGCGCGATTGATTTTCTTTAAATCTATATCCCTCCGACGAAATGATGCTTGTTTCTTCTTTGTGCAAACAATTTTTCCGAAATACTCTTATACATGTCGAGGCAATGGTCGCACATTCTATGAATGGATATACGTTTCCGCGCTTTAAAAATATTTTTCTAAACAGACATGTTCGGCGAAGGATATCAATGACGGTACGGTAATAATCGACTATTTTTCGTTGAAAATTGAATATGGTATTTTTTTCCAACATTTCCGCACGCAAGAAAACTTTCGCGTTCCTTTGTTCGTATTGTTTTAGGCGTAATAATTAACGTCAGGTAATGGACCAACATACGTTTGATTATCGTGAGTATTAAATAGATGCGGAAAGATGCCTTTGTCGCAAATTTCTGACAACCCGAAGGCCTTCGGTAATTCCGACAATCTCATCGGCATATAATTATATAATACTATCGATAAATTTTGTATGCCCCACTATTAAAACGATAATTTTTGTGCCACTTAAAATTACTCGAGGTTCTAATCTACAGTGATTTTCGATGATGTATTAGAGAATGAACTATTCATTGAAAGCTTTCGCGTTGTGCGCTATACAGACATTTTGAAAGAAATTTTTCATGGGGCGTGTTACGGATTCGACAAATTCCTTTACGGGATCGTGACGAAAAACAAATTCATGCGTTCCGCAATGACAAAGTTGCAATAAATCTAATATTTCCGCGCACGAATCGCAAATTTGTTGAGTGACACAGAGTGTTGGGACGTGAATTTTTATGTCGGTACCATTAAGCGAATCATCTTGTAGCGTCTCATAGAACACGAATGCGGTTCATCCTTTCTTTCGTTCTTATCCACTCTCTCTCGCGGGAGAATCTCCGACGGATTCGTCAAGGATTCGGAATCCGCCCCCCCCCCCTGCACTAGTACGACTGGACGAAGTCCTTATTGAGTAGCCAGAGCCATAGCCTGTCCGATCTTCAGTAGAATTTCCCCTTTATGATTTTCATCGCTCCTATTCCACAAGCAGGAGCGGGCATTGAAATTGCCCAATACAAACGTAGGCCTGCCGGCGTATTTGCAGACACATGTCTCCAAGTCAGCAAGGGCCCGCTCAAACTCATAAGTCATCCTATTTGGGGAGAAGTAGCAGCTGAAGACCACCACTTCCCCCCACTCTACTGTCACAACTCGCTTCACGCTCCAGTGCAGTGCACGGCAAATCGCAGCGCGACTATTGCCACGTGATGGCAGAGGTCAGAGATATGTCTAAGGACGAACACTATCTCACGTTGAAAGGAATAGAATGGGGCTCGGATAAGGCTACGAGTCTCAAATCCTCTTCCTCGTATATCTGTGCGATTAAGTCTTGCGCGGGCTTGAAATGATTAATGTTGATCTGGCTTATCCTAGCTATTGGGAGGTCAACGTCAATCATCTCCGGTTGGACAATAGCTCCCTGATCAGCCACCAATGTATTCGTGTTTTCCTTCGAGGCCAGGTCCTTCATCGACGTCAGGCGAAAGAACATTAGGGTGGAGCATTCCGCCCCGTCCAGAACGCAGTGCTCCACCCTAATGTTCTCCCGCCTGACGTCGATGAGGGACCTGGCCTCCAAGAGCTTATTTTCTCACCTTTCCATTGGTGACAGATTGTTCTACATCTAGGAGTCGGATCTTCGACTTTCGTACCGAATGGACCATGGAGACCTGACCCTTATGCTCACGGAAGACCGTCCTCAGTCTTGGTCCTCGATTCCTCGCCGGGAATTTTCACGAGGATACCGTCCGACTGGGCCTTACGTATCCTCGTGTCCATAATTTCAAGCTCGGCAAAGTCGATCTTTCTTCTTGCCAAGTCTCTGATTTCAGTGTATCCTTATCGCGACTATCTTTACCGCGCATAATCAAAACGGCTGTCGCTCTAGGCATCCGAATACGCTGGCATATCAGGATGCGCCAGAGACCTGTACGGGATGAGGAGGCCGCGGGGATCGTGAGGGCTGAAGGACCAGCCCCCCGGTCCCCGGTGCCACCATCTCGTACACCCTCATCCACATCCGCAATAGCGGAATGCCTAGGAGGAGTGCCAGAAGGAACCTTTCTCTTGCGCTTCCTTTTCTTTCTCTTTTTCTTACTGTATCGATCTGCCATTTCTGTTCAGGGCTTCTCTCTGTACAGCCTTCTCCTTGCGTGTCAGGGATGATTCCGTTATACGGGTTAGGGACATCCCGACGCGGAGGATCATGAACGCGAAGAAAAAATCTTCCTTCGGTCCGTCCTGATATCGGCTAACTCCTACAAAGCTGTACGATTTCCCTCTCGAATTCCTTTACAGGGCGTCTGACTCTAATTGAGTCCGCCATAAGCTTTTGTATTGCCTGTTTTACAACGTGCACTCCCACGATGATGCGCCTCCTAAGGTTGCCCTTCATCGTGGAAGTGCACTGCTATGTCGCGTCGAGGGCTCTCTCGACCACGACCGCCCTAAGGAATATCTGCGGAAAAAGAGATATGATCTCTTCCATGGCAGCCTTTTGGGCCGAACTCATCGGGTTGTCAAGAGAGAACTCGATGAGTTTCTTTCTCTTCTTCATTATCTTAGTTGAAGACCTACGCTTTACGATCCTCGCAAAGTCTTGTCGTTCTCGACGTCCATCCGCGACAGACATTCTTGAAAGGGACCGCAAATCAACAGCATTACTGCCCTTCGGCTTACGGCCCCTTTCTCCCGCACAGCATTGGATTGCGTCGTACGAAGACTTGCCCGAGTACGGAGGAACATATATGGATTTGCCGAGATCGGCACCCGTCGTCCATAAACATTTGGACTGTGTCCGCAACCGACATCGGAGAATTGTATGTCCCCCTCTTCTAACCTAATGTTTCCTTCGGTAGAATAGCGTCACTTATTATTTTGGGAATATCCACTCCAGCGTGCGAAAGGCGCGAAGATCCCACAATCGCATGGGCGGCAGTCTCTGAGAGGGTGCGCCTATCTCCAGCATGGTACATGGTTGGGTTAGGGTTAGGTTATTATATACCCATGAGTATATTTTTATAAGTGGCGGTCGTCCTTTGTTAAAAAGTTATTAACAAAAAAATTTTTTAAATAACGTTTTATTCCTACCACATTTTTCAGAAATACTAACAAATATTCGGAAAGTTTAATGGCACGGTTAGGGTTAGGTTATTATATTATTATATATGCCATTATACCCATGGGTATACATATAATATAACTATATAATACGAGTATTTCCTGCTTTAAAATATGTTTGCTATACATGTACTATAAGGGAATGAGAGTCATGCGCCGCTTGGCAGAGGGGAGAGTGATAGTCATTTCGGCTGAAAGTGTGCACCCTTTGCAGAGAGGAGGAGGATGAATAATATCTTTCACTTTCGACTCTCACCTCCCTCTCCCCCGCGAAGAGGAGTATGACTTACACCTTCGACTCTCATCTCCCTACAGTACATGAATAGCAAACATATTTTAAAGCAAGGAATTCTCGTGTTATATAGTTGAACTTTTTTTGTTAATAACTTTTTAACGAAGAATGATCGCTACTTAAAACCTGTCGTAGGTCACTCAGGGCCATGACCTTGACAATAGAATTATTACAACATTAATAAAAAAATCGATAACTTAAGATCGGCTAAAATGCATACTCATAATAAAAATAGTAAAAATATTACTTATAATATTGCTATTACAAAAACCGCTTATTAGAGATTGTCACAAAGAATTTGTTCCGATTAAAATTAATAAAAGAGGGAATAATTCTATTGTTACACATATAAATCATATAAATGTTAGTCTGGAGAAATTTGTTTTTGATATAAATTAAATAACATAAACAACAACTGGTTGATCAACCTTAGCAGTATTGATATTCCTGAGAATGCTAAATTTATATTGCAATTAGGTCAACGTTTTAATCTACCGAATAATGTTACAAATAAAGAAAAAAAAACAATAGAATACATCAAAATATAGAAAATAATTTATCTAAATTAATTGAAAGAATAAAGAATTCTATTAAAAAAGAGGTTATACCTATTCTTAAAAATATAAAATTTAGTTTTTCAAATAATTCGAATGCCATTTTGATAAAAAAAGGGTTCAAAGAACTTAATCAATTTGTTGCTGATCATCCTGATTTGTTAATTATTAGAGCGGATAGGGGCAATATTATTGTAAGATTAAATTTGAAGGATTACAATGATAAAATGTACGAAATTTTGTCTGATAAAGATACTTACATGATGGTAAAAAAAGATTCTACTAGCAAATTGACGACGAAAATACGTACATTTTTGACACGTTGGAGAACTAAAGGGTATATCGATCAATCCACGTATAAAAAATTGTATATATCGGAGATCTATCAAGGTCTTATGGGCTGCCTAAAGTGCATAAGGATGGTTATCCTTTAAGAATGATTGTCAGTTGCATAAACAGTCCCTTCTTCAATTTGGCCACTTTTCTAAAAGACATTATTGATAAAAACATTAAAAAAAATTTTAATTATGTTAAAAGCAGATCTTGTTAAAAAAATTAATGGTATGTCATTACAAGAAAATTATCAAATTGTTTCATTTGACATTATTTCTATGTATTCAAATATTCCTCACGATTTAGCTTTAAAAAATCTTGGAAAAATGAGATTCGATATGCAACAACACGACTATACCGTTCCACGAGTTTAAAATAACTATTTCAATTATTCTAAAGTCTACTTTTTTTTTAATTTAATGATGAAATTTACGAACAAATATTCAGTCTGCCCATGGGATCTCCTGTCTCTCCAATTCCAACGGATGTGGTAATACAAGATCTGGAATGTAGCATATTTAAGACACTAACCACACATATTCCACTCTATTATCGTTGTGAATGACATTATTATTGCTCTAAAGCATATTAACACAATCCTCTTTTAATTTTTATCACGAAAGAATTAAATTTACGGTCGAATATGGCGATAATGGAGTAATAAATTTTCTTGACATGAAATTGTTAATCAAAAATGGGAGAATTATTTTGCACAATTATAGGAAGCCTACAAATTCTGGAAGATACTTAAATTGTTTTTTCTATTCATCCTGTTGAACACAAAAGGGATGTTGTAATTAGGCGATTAGAATTCGATTCCTTTCCCATCCAAAATTTCATGAGAATAATATCATTTCTCTAATCAATATTTTCCAAAATAATGGTATCCATCCGAATTTATTTACAACAGGATCAAGGATTATCTTTCAAAAACAATTTTGAAAATATCAAGGAACACAAAGATATTCCCAACTCGGATTCCTCCAGGATTGCTAAAAAGTATTTTACCATTTCTTACTTCAATAAAATATTTGAAAAATTTAAATCTATTACAAAAAAATTTGACTTCAATATAGCTTACAAACTAATGAATTGTATGAATTATTTCATTAAAACAGGCAAAAACAAAATTAAAAAAGAAGAACAATCAAATGTTATTTATAAAATTAACGGTCATGATTGCAATTATTCTTATGTTGGACAGACAAAAAGGAAACTAAAGACGCGTTTAAAAGAACACATAAACGATTTCAAAAAACCTACAATTCTTTGTCTGTTATCTCTCGTCACAAACTTGATCACAATCATACGATTGGAATAATATTAGCATTCTTTACTCAGAACAATCTTATTATAAAAGGATGGTCCCCGAGATGATACAGATCAAACGACAGAAAAAGGTTTAAACAAACATAGTGATACAGAACGCTTTCCTAAAATCTACCTACCTACAATCATAAAAAAAAGCTCCTCTACCCACATATAGATTTACTCTCTCCACTATCATTCCCTCTCCTTTCCTTTCACAATATATAAATACTGTCGCGAGTTATGATCTTCCAAAATTTTTGTCAGCAGTGATTCATTTGTTCAAATTGTTCTGTTTTTTAAATTGTGTTACTTACTTCGAGTTACATTTGCGAGGACTTGCGTCAAAAAATACGTGGTGAGCATGAATTTATATTGATTTTCATAAATAATTATTGTATTGTTTAAAATTTAAATTATTAAATAATTATTTAATAATTTAACGCTTTCTTTTCTTTTAATTTTAAATAGAATCTGGAAATTCCATATTTTCACATGATGTCACTCTTTTCTTCCTTTAAAAAGGAATCAGATTATTTATCAGAAGCGTTAAAATTTTTGGTTAATTTCATTTTCTGGACTTCATCTTATTCGATTAACTCGTATCATAAGCGATTGAAAAATTCTTTTACCATCTTATTGACTAGCAATCATTATTCTAATTTTATGTATATTTTCTATTTGTCATCTTGATACTGTTTTACCATCTTTTGACTACCGATTTTTGCTTAATTAATTAATTTTTTGTATTTCTTTATTTGTCATCTTGATATACTGATGATAGCCAAGTCTTGAAACGTCTACGTTCTTATATGATAATTTTAAATATATGACTTTCGTTTTAACATTTATCGTTGTGGCTGTTTGCATCCTATTATTTATATTTTGTATTTTTGAGCCACCTTAAAACATTTAAATTTTATTTCTTATAAGACATGTACAGATTTTCTATGAAAATCTTAAACCGATTAAGGCTTCACAAGATCTTTTCCTATAATTGTCAAAAGATATTTTCAGAACTTGAAAGATCTTATATGTTCTCACACAAAGAATAAGAGCACTACTAATAAGATCTTACAAGAACTTATTAGATTATTTATAAATATTTATTAATATTGAGAATTTTTGGTAGGGTATATCGTCGTATCTAACAAAAACTTGATTTATTAAGTATCATTTACTATTTTTAAGACAAACGGACTATATCAGTAAAAATAATATAAAATTGTCAAGGATTCTTACAAATTCAATAACAATAAAACAATAAACGGGTAAATAAGAGTTGATTTTTTTCTAAATATGAACCTATAAACATTAATAAGAGTTAAATACATACATAATAGAATCTAGAAATATTATTACATGTTTTGTCTCTTATATTGAGCCATCTTCAGATATTATCCTCCTCTCGCTTTACTATTAGTTACCATTGTCAAAGAGATAAAAATGATGTAATGTGTTTCAATTTATGCGCTCTTGATGACATGGAAGATGTCCGATACTCATAAATGATTAGATGGTCGATTGTTCATTATTCAACATATTTCTTATTCGATAATACTATTTATAAACAGAATTTCGGCACGTCCATGGGATCTCCGTTGTCGCCCATCATTGCAGACCTAGTAATGCAAAAATTAGAGAAAACGTCATTATTGACTTATAATAGTCAATTTCTTTTCTATTATCGGTACGTCGACAATCTATTTGCTGCTGTTTCTTTTTCTGAAATTAATGCATTCTATGATTGTTTTAATTCTTTTCACCCATGATTACAATTCACGTTAGAAATGGATTCAGATTCTTCAAACTTTCTTGATGTTATGAGCATGGTCAAAAGAGAGCATCTAACCTTTGATTAATATCAAAAACCGACGTTCTCGGGACGATTTTTAAATTATTTTTCGAATCGTCCTGTCTCCCAGAAAAGAGGGATCATTTTTAATTTAGTTGACAGAACTTTACTATTGTCTGACTCGGAATTTTACCAAAAAAAATCTCACATTAATAATTAACATATTCATTGAGAATGATTATCCCCTAAGATTCGTTTTTTTGGTACAATCAATGACAGAATCAGAAGCATACAACGTGGAGCAGCGGCACATGATTGTGATAATGAAAATCAGAAATCAAACGTTGCTATATCTTGGTTCACTATACCATTTGTTCTACCGATAACCGACAATAAGTTTAATAGGGAGGACATTAAAGTCTCGTATTATAGCTCAAATAAATTGAATAAATTTATCAAGGTGCAAAAGAATTCTAAACCAGATCTTACAAAGAACAATGTTGTATAAAATCATATGCAATGATTGTGATGCATATATCGGACAAAGAGGTAGACAATTTAAAACCAGAATTGCAGAACACCATAATCATATTCGTTGGAATACATCTACCCGTTTTGTAATCACCGAACATAGAATGTAGATGATTTTGACTGGAATAACATCCAGATATTAGATAAAGAACCATGTTATGATAAAGTTTAATTTTTGAGATATTGAATATTAAAAAACAAAAAAACAGTCTTAATATACAAACCGACAACGAAGGTCTTCATAAAATGTATTACATATCTATTATAAACTAAATTTGACTTTGTTCTTATTGAATCGTTTTGTCAATCTATTAGTCATTCCTCAGATAGTGACAATTTGTCATATCGTTAACATAATATCAAAATAATATCTCTGGAAAATTCGTTCTTTGCATTAATTCGTTCTCATATGGACTGTGAAGTATATTTATCGACACTATCTGACTGACATTTTTGTCATTATATTTTATATATTTTTAAATAAATTTGACGAAGTGTTCATCCTACGAAACAATAACTGCAATCATGAGTGTTTCGTCGAGATGATGTTGTTTACTTACTTTTTACTAAATATAAAAAAGACAATTTTTTTCAAGAATTATCAAATTATTTATCTATTGACGAATAAATTTTGTCTTTCTGATAAGAACATCATGAAATTCCGTAACTATCTTATCGTTTATGAGTATTGAACATCTTCTATGTAATAGTCATTAAGATCGCTACATAAATTGGAACACATTATGTTTTTTATCTCTTTGACGATGGTAAGTAATGTAAAGCAAGAGGAGGATAATATCTAAAGATGGCTCAATATAAAAGCTGAAACATGTAATACTATTTTTAGATTCTATTATACAGGGTGTCTCTTAAGATGGGTCGGGGCCACAAAAAATTCTTATATCATTTTGAGATACTCGCTGTAGTTTTCGAATTAAAAAAGAAAATGTCTTAGCCAATATGCGGTTAAGCCGCGCCGTGCGAATTCGTAGGACGGCCCACACTCGAGCGGCGGCGGCGCGCAGAGAAAGGGAAGGAGCGCTTCGTCTCATATTGGCTTAGACATTTTCTTTTCTAATTCGAAAACTACAGCGAGTATCTCAAAATGGTATAAGAATTTTTTGTTCCCTTTGATCCATTCTCTACCCTCAATGTGGCCCCGACCCATCTTAAGAGACACCCTGTATATGTGTATTTAACTTTTACAATATTAATAACGTTTACATTTAAAAAAAATCGACTGTTATTTGCTCTTATTCATTTATCGTTATTATATTGTTATTATATCAGTAAAAACTTTGTACTGTCTACTACTATGAAAAAAATATTAGAAATCCGAAATACTTATTTTTCGTATTAAAAAAAAAGAAAAAGTTTTGGAACCTTTGCATTTTTGTCGCATTTTTGTCCCATAGAGGTGGGATATGCGGTTATTCATATGGGGAAAGGAGTATATACTGCTCATGAAAAATTTACAAATATTGCTTATAAAGTGACAATAACTTATAAAATACGATTACGAAATTTTATCAAGGAATAAAAATGATAAATATATATTGTATATAAAGTAACAAATAATTACAATCTTACTAATTACGTATATTACAAGTGTTATTATATGAGGTACATACTTTATGTAATACGTTTATTGCATTTAGTGCACTGAATTCAACCTGCGCACTTTGTACGCTTCGGGCATAAATCCCGCCTGCTAAAAAGGTCGTAAATCTCAAACAGGTGGGATATACAGGACAACAAACTAAACAATGGATACAAAAGCAAAGCAGTTGTATTTTGCTATACAATGTGCTTTACTATTCTTCTACATTTGTATTACGAAATTATTATTAACACTTTTACACGCCCTACAGTAATTATTTTATGTAGATTACCCAAGTAGCACAGCAGAGCTTGTAAAGTCTTAAAAAAGCGCTTTTTTAGCGCTTTGTAAGCGCTGCGTGCTATTTGGGTATAATTTATCATGGCGCTTATTACAATGACAAATTGATTCAACTCACAACTTCATTAATATTAACAATAAGAAACTGAAATCATAATACAATACTAATATAATATAAAGGCATGTAACAGAGTACTTCCAGGAAAATTATCTCCACTCCTTCTATTTTTCCTGACTTCTACGGTGTAAATCCCTGGGCGGCGTATTTGCCGGAGTTATCTTAATACATTAATTCAATATATGTGTATTTAATGTGGAACATTTAACATGAAATACATAAGAATATATTAATATATATTTAACATTACAAAATTTTTATCTTCATCTGACTTGTGTTATGATAAAAATAAAATATTCCAGATAACAAAATGGTATAAGAAAAGAAATAGATGTTTAGCGTACATTTTTTTTCAGTTGCCATCATGTTGCTGTCATCAGGACATTAGTAATTTCGTTTAGGGCAATTTAGAGGCATTATGCGGACAACGATTTGCGCTAACGAGCGGAAATGCTATAGCTAACTTATTGCCATAAATCTTACAGTCTATTGGAAATCGTTTTCGTAAAATATTTAGTCCACATTTCTGTCAACTGAATGGAAATGGAACGTTATCAAGCAGTAGGTATGAGCTACCACCAGAAGGATACGTCGAGTTAAATTTCTCGATTTTAAAAAAACGACATAGAATAGAATAAAAGATTTTTTCAGCTGTGTTAGTGTGTTTATTTCTAATGAAATAATCTTCCGAAATGAGTCCCAAGATAAAAGCACAATACTTTTTTTTCAAATGTTCACCGAGTAAATGAAATCTCCTGATTATACTTTAAAATGTTATCACGCTTAAATTGTTACGCTTACTGAGGACTTCGATCACATTTCCTTCATGTTCAGAAAGCTTGTTATAATGCCACCAGATTACTAGCATCAAGTTGCTTATAAGAGTTAGTGATAACAATGACAATAAAAATCGGCAATCTAATAGCCAAAAAAATCAGAAACCGTTTTCTTAAATATTGAAAGTAACTTAGGCAAAACAGTTTCAAACAAAGTGATAGCAACCTGCAGGCAACTTGCTATCTGGGATGAAATAAAATTATTATTTTAATCATTAACTCATTTTGTTCCAGCAAGACTGATCATTTGGAACCTACAAAAAAAAAACATTATCCCATCAAGGGTAACATTTTTCTTAATAAGTGTCTCTGCAGTGTTTAAGATGGTAAGGTTGTTACTAACATTATTATTAAATTGATGATCATTTAATTTGTGATATTATTATTTCATAAATGCCGATTGCATTTCAAATTGGGCTAACAGTAATTAGTGTGCAGTTTATACATATAACTGAAAGATTTTTAATTAAAAGATGGTTTTAATTATAAGATTATGCTATGAATAAATAAAATAAGTAAAGAAAGCCTAATATGATCAAGGATAGATCCTGATGGTTAATCTTTAACTTATTATTTTGGCAAATATTATATTTATATGTTTTTAGTTAATAAGTGTTTTCTACTTTAATTAGTCAAAACTTGAATCCTTTGAGTCGCAGCAGCAATTGGTAAAAGAAATTATATTATTTGCTTCTGCAATTGCATACATATATATGCGGTACATATTATATTAACATAGGTATATGTATGATTTTTATTGATAAATATTCGCGATATACAGGGTGTCTGATAATTCTTTTGACGGAGTTCGTGGACATGTAGAGCGAACTAAACTGAGACGAAAAGTCCTCTACTATTTTACAATTTTCGCAATAGTTAACGAGATATTAGTCTCTAAAGATTACTGAATATGCATGTCCGCCCAGCCTACTACTATGCCAAGTGTACGCCCATTGCTAGTTCGGCGCGCGGGTCGCGGGGATCGCGTACGCTTGGTGTAATAGCCGAACGGATGCGCGTATTTGGTAATCTTTAGAGACTAATATCTCATTAATTATTGCGAAAATTGTAAAATGGTAAAGGACTTTCCGTCGCAATTTAGTCCGCTCTACATGTTCACGACATCCCTCAGAAGAATTATCAGATATCCTGTATATAGTGTGCTTATCAGCAAGCGATATAGTGTAATAACAATGAATTTTACCTTTGTTTAATATTGGCAAACAACAAGGAAAGAATGTAATAATTCACTGTTTTACATTGTTGTCTGTGTCACTTGTTGAAAAACATGCATAATTTATTAGCGAAATAAACAGCTTATTGTTTACAATTGAAATATATTTACATTGATAAAATTGATCAGAATTGGAAAGACAAGAAATTAACCTATTTTTTGCAATTCGTGTAAAATATTGTAGTCTTGAACATAATATTGATAAACGGAAAAAACGGTTTTACTAAAATATTTAAAAATTTAACTAAATGCAGAATGAAAATAATTTTGTTGGACCATCCAAATACTGTAAATATGTAGGACGTTTAAGTTGGTTACTAGAATATCAAAACTTCTTGTAATTACATCATGCTTATACAATCTATTCTATACAATTATTTCGATGTTTAATAAAATTATGTTCAAATCGGGAGTGTCCCGATTGCGCACATAATTGATTGGACACGGTAGTATTTCCCAATCGAACGCGGACCCGATCGACCACAGACGCGATACACATAATTGATCGGACACAGACTTGATTGGATACGGACTCGATTGTACACGGATCCGATTGCGCACCGATCCGATTGCATACGACCCGATTGCACACAGACTGTTCGCACTGTCTTCATGGGTTAGAAATATTCTATAGAAATATTATATAGGATATATTATCTTCTTTTTGTTCGGGATGACTATGCTGATAATTCTTCTGACGGATTTCGTGTAGATGTGAATATGTCGAGCAGACTAAATTTAGACGGAAAATCCTTTATCATTTTCCAATTTTCGCAATAATTAACGAGATATTAGTCTCTAAAGATCACCGAATACGCGCGTCTGCCCGGCCTACTACTACGCCAAGCGTACGCCCATTCCCACTCCCCGCTATTGCGAAAATTGTAAAATCAATAAGCACTAGTTTATACACTCTACTATCTAAATGACAGATTTTTTAATCTCAACCACAGTACAATTATAGAAGTTGTACGCCACTTTGCAGGGAGGAGGGAGGGTGAGAGTCGCTTTGCGTAGATATGTAAACACTTATTTATGTTTTTTCATCATCTACTAATATTTTCCCCATTTTTTTCTATCGCTATTGTGTCTGATTAAGTCTGTGCGCAATCGGATCCGTGTCTGATTGAGAAATACTTGCCGTTCTATCAAACACACGAGCAATGCTACTAACGACATCTTTCTACAACTGGGCGGAAACTTATTCCCATATCCAATACATAATTCTGTAAATACATTGTAAATAATCACATCTCAGTCTCGTCACCCGAGCAGAACCCTTGCCACCATTGAGAAAATAGTCTGAACGATAATGTGCGCAATCGAGTCTCACTCTTCAAATCTATATCAATAAATTTTTAAATACTTTAATAAAATCATTCTTTTCACATAACAATTATAAAATAAATGAATTGCTCTACTGCGCCATTATTTGTTTATATAATAGGATATAATTCAATGGAAGTGGGAAGGAGAGAGAAGAAAAGGATTATTATGATAGTTTTATGCGTGTTG
>JAANIC010002018.1:0-14962 GCA_017607545.1 Acromyrmex charruanus
GTAAGCTTTACAGGCCAGACAATTAAAGCGTACCTCATATACCTTCGACGCATTAAATAGATATGGAAACTATAAACGTGGTGGAAGAGGTAGCGCGAACGCGTCCGCCAATTTAATTGCTGTTGCCGATTGCAACACGCATTCTCGTTGTTTCTGCGAGCACATTTTACTGTAATCCGGCGTGTAAAAGCGAAATTTTTATCTGATACAAATCGAATATCACGTTTTTACACGACGCAAAATTAATTCTGTTAACATATCACGCTGATATGTTTTTCGATGGGCAACAGAGAAGCTGACAACATAGAAGATTAAACGAAATGCGTCACGAACGTGGTTGATTTAGAAATAAAATATTTCTGGAGATGAATTTTCATTATTTCCACAGAATTTCACAATTGCGTCTGGCGCGCCACCAGAAAAATAATAACGTAACATTTCACTTCGATAGACATCTTGATGTCTGCATAGTCGTTCGGGAAGACATTATGGTCGATATTTTGGTATATAATCAAGACTTTAGTTCATGGACAAAGATGTCCATGATATCTCTATGTGCTATAATACGTCAACTTCAATATATCGTAGATAAAATATCATTTCAACAATGTTACTTAATGAATGATATTTAATGACATATAATGGTTTACAATATATATATTAAATCTATAGTAATATATTTGACACTATACAATATCAAATACTATTGTTTCAGTATAAAATAAAGATATAATTGAGTAGGAATAATGGCAACTTACATTAGATTTGACATAATAGATTTAAGATTCTTAATGTTGAATATAATGGTAATTCTTAATGTTGAATATAATGTTATCATGAATAAACTTCGAAGCACATCTAGATTGTCTTCTTCTACCATATTTTGAACATCTAAAATAAAGACATAATATCGCAAAAAAAGTTACGTTTATATTTGTTGCCATGTAATCATACATACATATGGATGAAAATTCCGCGAGAATAAAGTAATCTAATCTAGATTATCTGTATATACATTTTATTCCGTCGCTCAATACTTGTTGATATGTACATACTTCATCCCTCTAAATACACACGCCTTACAGTATAATTCTCACAAAGTTTCTAGAGGATCTATAGAAACAAACTAGTTTTGAAATTCTTATGAAGAATATTAAACGCGTTTGTGTCTCGTGCGACAAGAATTAATTCAAATTATTAACCGACTGTTTCGGAATTATGACGAAGACGCTACAGACAGCGTTGGCACCGTTATTAATCATTGGCTCGTTCTGCAGTTTGGGCTTCTTTGAATATCCTCTTGGACAGCCAAAGCCGTTTCTCTCTTGCCTGTATACTTTGACCACATGGAGTTTTTTTACGTATTCCTTTTATTATAATTACTTTATCAATTGTGACTGGCAGAAGTTACTCATTTGGATACATAACATAATAACAATTGCCCCGATTATATTGATGCTTGTTAGCTACTTTCATTTTAAGGTAAAAATTTAAAAATGTACTAGTCTATTAGTTTCCAATATTATTTGATTTATTAAAATTCTTTAACTTTTATTTAATCATTTCTTCTTTATTGAGAATATTAAAGAAGTCTTAATCTTATAATTTCAAATTTAGGCAAGTACAAATTTATAAAATGTTTTTGAACAAATCAAGTCGTTTATATTATTATTTATATTATTATTTGCAGATGAAATATGTTTGACATTAATATTTATATTACTTTCCTAAATTAGCTTTTTTAACATAGCTTTTTTAAATCTTGTTTCAAATACTAATCAAATTTCAATAACTCTTATCTATCACATTAGCTATACAATAACCACTGGCGGAACCACGGGGGCGGGGGAGGGAGGTCCCCCCACTCCTTGGAGTCTCCTTAAAAATATTTTGTAATGAAATGTGTGTTACACATATTTTTAATATTTCTAAAATGCTTAATCACAATTTTGATGTTAATTAAAATATTTTTTTAATTTAAAAAACTTTCATAGGTTCTTGCGATTTACTGTTCTATTGTTAATATTGCGTTATGCAGCGTTATGCGAAAATCACTAATCGAAAGACTACATAAAATATTATTGTGTCTGCCGATAAGTGTCGCTTCTGCTGAAAGAAGTCTTTCAGGCCTTTGGAATTTGAAAGTTCGGAAAACAAAGCCGTAGAAATTGTTAAAGAAACAGTGCTGAATAAATTTAACAGAAATAGAGTGTAAATAAGATAGTTTATTGTAAAATATTATACCTATAGATATAGTATATATTATTTTTTTTTTACTGATATAATTTTAAATAAAATGTTTTATGAATTTAATATTTACATAGTACTTTTTTAATATAATGTTAATGATAATTAAAAAGTCTATCTTTTCGTATTCGACCTTAAAAAAATTTCGCTTGCAACCCGCAAATTTAATAATAAGTAATAAGGACGTAAAGATACGAGAACAATGTAAAATAATTAAATTTTCCCTTTTTCTTAGTTACTCGTTCGTTAGAATTGGCACATAATGTTTCAAAAATCCATCCAATCCAAAAATGCATAAATCCGCCAGTGCCCCTCGCTCTCTTGACAAATGTCTGGATCCGCCCTTAGCAATAACAATTTTTATTCAAATATAAAATTGTAATAATTTTTTTATGTGGCATAATCGATTAATATAATTTTTTTTAGGAATTGAAAATGTGCTTGCATGAACTTTCCTTAGTAGATGATACATTGGAAGCACTTGGTACGCCAAAGGAATACCAACGGCTGCGTAACTGGATAATTCGAATAATAATTGGATGGATTGTATACATTTTTTTTTCCATGGCATTATTTGTTTATTTTATATTGCTATGGTTTAACATACCAGTAAATTTCGTAACAATTTATGGAAAAATTTATCGAATATTTTTGGACTTTTATCCAGAATTTGTAATTATCTTAAGTGCTCTGATTTGGGGAACTATCCTTAGGTAATATACAGAGTATCCCAGATTGACCGCTAAATATTTTGTGCGCTGATAGAGCGAATTAAACTGAGTCAAAAAGTCGTCTACCATTTTGTAATTTTTGTAATAGTTAACAAGATGTTAATTACTAAAAATTGTCGAATATTGGCTTTCAATAATTTTTTACTCAAGCACTATTAATTTTAAGAAAAATATGAAATAACAAAAATTGTTTGTTTTCTAAGCGTTCTGAGAATGTTTTCAGAATTTTTTAGTACCACATTTTCTCATGTTGATAAAAAATAGTTGTCAATAAGTAAATGCAACTAAAAAGTTAATGCAACTAAAAAGTTAATGAAACATGAAAATATTATATAAAATATGATAAAACATAAAAAACAAGTAATAAAATTTTTATTTAGTCTGACTTTAATTATTTATTAATAACGCAATTAAAATATATATCCATAATGCATATATTTTATTTTTAATAAGACATTATAACTAAATCTTTTTTATTCAATTCAGATACACAAGCTCCAGATTTCATCTGGTCAATGATCGTTTACAAGTATTCTGTTCTGATCTTTTCGAAAATAATGCAGATAGAAGACAAAACAGATGTATTTTAGTGCGTCAATGGATGACGGGAGTTAAGGATTGCAAACAATATATATGGATTATAATGTAATTTTTTAAAAAGAAATACTGTTTATACATATACGAGCACATATAAAATGTACCTCACCGTGTAATATTTCAAAAAATATAAAAAATGTTTTTGAAAGTGGAACGATTCAAGGGAGGGGGGTCATACTTTGGTTATGTTTACTTTTTGTAGATAAAGACGACAAAAAGACATGATGGTCATTTTCGCTTTTTTAAATAGAATTATATGATTTTTTACACTGTAATTCTTCTGATCATTCTGTATATAAAAGTATTAAGGTAGAAATATAAAAAACTAATAATTTACAAGATATTAAGAGAAACCTGGGATAGTTGGTGGTGTGTACATGGGGCACGTAGGTGTACATATTACCTACTTAATATTACAAAACAACAAATATAATATTGCATAAAAATATATTATTTCTGCAGAAACATTGCGGCTATCATGTTGCAATATTATATAAGTTATTATATAATAATAATGTGAAAGCATTAAAAATACCTATACATATATGTATAATATATAAGGTGTCCGGAAATTTTTTGCCAACGCTCTTGTGTAGATAAAGCGGACTAAACTAAATCGAAAAGATGGTACACGTTTAGTAGAAATATTGCAATAATTTTGCAAAATATTGCAATTTTAATATTTTATAGAAAATATTGCAATATTCGGAAGTTTAGGAAGCACACCTAGGGCTATGTTCCGATTCCCTACCCAAGTGCCATCCAGGTATCATTCCATCCTTATTATTTACCGAACGTTGAATAAGGATGACATGACATCCGGAAAACATCAGATGGGAATCCGAACATGCCTAAAAAAAGATTGGGAGTCTCCAGGAGAGACTCGCTACATTTTCGCTAACTCGATTTGCATATTGCTTTCTATATGACCTTTTATAAGAAGCATATCCCTCTGGTAGCGGGACCGCGTACTTATTTACTGAATTGTAATATTGCAACAATGTTTTATGAAATATTGTAATCTTTCAAAATAATATTGCTGCAATATTTTACTGGATTATTTTACATATAATTATATATGAATATTTATATGTTGTATCTTTATACATATTTACATATGAAAAATTATTTACCAAGATATGTATAATATGTACGTATATATATATATATATATATTATATATTATGTATATTATATATTCAGGTCCAGCAATTATAGTGTGGAATCGTGGAGCACTCCACACTCAAAATTTAGTTTAGTGTGGAAATCGACACAAAAGGAATCCAAGAATTAAAAATCAATCACCGTAAATTTTTTAAAATGTGCCGTATGCCGTTATTTCTAAGAATTGACTAATCACAGTCGAGCATTCCTCTCTTACAATTGAATGAGAGGAAAATACTCGAATGTGATTAATCAATTTTACAAATTTCGGCATACGGTTACGTCCAATATAAGTCCTTATCGACTGTTACATACAGACAGGGCGTTGCAATTAGCAATTGTAAAACAGAGGTCAGCAACAAAGAGAGCATAAAATAAATAAAAAATAAAAAAAGATCATCATTTTATACTCTTCCCTCTTTCTTTTCGTCAATCAAAAATTCCACACCTACGAACGAGATAAGTTGCCGGTCCTGTATATAATATATGTATATATGTATATATGTATACATATATGTATATATGTATACATATACATATATACAAAAATACATAATTAACTTCAATTGTGTGAAATAATTGTATATTTTGAACAAATTACAAGTTACAATTATATTTTAAATCAAATTTGATATCAAAAAAATATATTAATATTTCTCGTACGTGTCTTTATACTTTGATTAATTATAACATTTATGATTTATTTACAGGCACGTCCATTTACAACAATGCCTTATATCACGCAAATTAAATAAAATATTCATCGTACAAATGTTATTACTAATGCTATACAACTTTTTTATTACTATTCTCTTCTATATAGACATATATTTGGTACTTGCAACTGAAAATAAACAAATCCAAATGTGGACATTTAAATTAGTTTACATCTATTTATATAAAATTTTCTTTTTTATTCTGATTAACGCGTTTTTTCTTACATTAAACTACATATGTCAAACTTTTTATCGTAAGGTATAGTAGACTTAAAACATTACTAATTATTTATAACTAGAATAATAAGCACAAGCAACAATTTCGCAACAATAAATTTATACATATCAAAGTTTCTTCGAAATAACGCAAACTTATTTATTGGATGCAAAATTTTATTATAAATTTTCATACTTTATAAAAATAATTTCAGATAAACGAGACAATAGCAATTCTTTACAAATTATCCAATTATAATTTCGATGAGGACTTACGTGAACAGGTAAATAATTACGATGAAATGTTACACAAAATTTTAACTATTCTATGTGTAATTTTACTAGCGCTCATGGAAGTTTGACACCTGCATAAATTTACCCAACGATTATGCAAAAAATTAAGCCATTATAAAACAGCAATTGTATTATACTCCTATATATTTTAAGATATGCACATACTAACATTATAGTTAAGAATATATAGACTAGAAAAAGTTTTATTATTTTATTAAATTTTTTTTATTTTATATGCCGAAAGCGAACATTTGAAATTTATCGATTATAATATTTTACAAAATAAACACTGTGCATTTTAGCATATAAAATTGAAAATAATTTATAAAACTTTTGTAATTACTGTTATTTAGTTTAATATTAAATTTCTCTCAAATTTACTTATATAGGTGCTGTTTACATTTTGAAACTGAAAAATTGATTGATTTTGACACATATTGAAATTAAAAATAACAAAATATTATTTAACTTAAGAATAAATTAAACAATACAAGGACTCTTGATGTCAAAAATAACAATAAAAATAATAGAAAGGGCATGTAAGAGTCGGTTATAAAGTTCGCCCAAATAAAAAGTTAAAAAATTTTTTGAAATAGAAATCGACTATAATTAAATTAAAATTAAATCAATGATCATAACATTACATGTTTCGGCTGCTAGTTTGAGTCTTCTTCAGATGTCATAAGCGAATATATTATAAATCAAATAACTATAGAAAAATTATACGTGTGTATACGATGCCCGATGAATGCTTCACTGAGTATACGAATTTGCTCGCAAACGATTGTAAGATCGCTTGTTGTTGAATTCGATAATCTAGTATGATGGAAACATAATAGATAAACTTAAGGGATTGGATTGCTCCTTTTATATCTAACAATGTAACGTAATTAATGTTTTATAATAATGCCTTAATTTTATGACCATTTGATAGAATTTATGCTAATGTCTAAACTTGCATGAAAGGTAGTGTACGACTGAAGTGTGTTTACTTAATTATTTATTTCAATTAGATTTTACAATTTATATTGCAAATAAAACTAATAGAGATAAAATTTGGCATCGGACTTTTCCATTTTGGATATAATTTCGTTCACCAGGTACGTCCAATATTAATTAAAAGTAATAATATATGTAATAGAATGTATGTACACATGTAATAGACAATAAATACTTCTACATACAATTTTGTAAATTATATATAAATATCTAAATGGCAACATAATATTGAAATCATTTCTCAATTAACTGCATTTTTATATTTTTTATTGTTAATTTACATATTCAAAATTCTTTTATATTAATTGTTCTCAATTTAATATAAATATTTTCATTAAGTATAATGAAAGCATATTTTTTTCAGTTTTATAGCGTAGCTTTGTCCGTCCTGATGACTTTAATATCGGTACATAATAGACCTCTCTAATGCATGAGAAAAATGGTTTTGAAATCAATGTACATAATTAAATGTACTTTGGTTAAACCAAACATTTCTGGTTATTATGACAAGATTCGAGATTTTAGAGCTATATTGTTTGATAGACTGTATTATCTTGTAAGAATTATAGCATATTATATTATAAAGATTTATTTAATATTTTTCAGCTAAATTTAACGAAGAAAAAATACTTAATGTAGTAATACTAGAATTCTGATGCACGCTAATCTCAGCACACTCTGCAGTTTAATTGTTTTATTATCGTTTTAATGAATAAATAAACTTATATATGCCTATTTCATTAATGATAGTAATTGAATATAAAATACACAATATGCAAATAAAGTACATAATCCATAATATGTACGCTTTTTAATGAAACATGTAATTTGTATGTAATAGAAAATATAATCCTAATATATCATTTTTAAACTTTCTGGTTTTATTTTTAATCTATCTAATGAATTCCTGGGAAAAATGTTGGTAATCATGTACTTTAAGGGACACCGCGTCGATGACCTTAATCTTGACACATGTTAAGGTCATGACTCTGAGTGACCTCCAACAGGTTTTAGATGACGATCGTCCTTTATTAAAAAGTTATTAACAATAAAAATTTGAAAAATGGTGTCTTTTTTCTACTTTATGAAACAGAAATTTTCTGTTTTAAGATATATTTTACTTTCCACACGATTTTCCACGCGAAGCGACTTTCACTCCATCTTAATCTTGACATATATTGTCATAATTCTGAGTGACCTTCAGCAGGTTTTAGATGGCCCATTTCACCTTCTTTCTTTTCATATAGTAGAAAGGAGATATTCTTTCATATAGAAAAGAGATTTTCATTCTTTTAACTCAGGCCAACCGCCACTTAAAATCTGTTAGAGGTCACTTAAGATCATGACTTTGACAACATATGTCAAGATCAAAGTCGTCGGCGCGATGTCCCTTAAAATGCATAATTACCAAAATGTTTTATATAAAATTATGATATAAACATTTTTTCATACGAAATATAAAAGATTCCGGCCAGGTGATATTTTTCACAAAATAAATTTATTTACAGTTTTTCAGCTCATTAATATGTTTCAAATATGATGCCCGATTGAATATCGAATTATTAAAAATTGCTTATTAATTTAACTTAATTTGTAACATTATAACAGTAGTTTAATTGCTTTTATAAGTTCGGAAAATCAAGTCGGTGCGCAGTACAAATATGATGTGTGTGTGTGTGTGTGTGTGTGTGTGTGTGTGTGTGTGTGTGTGTGTNGCAGTACAAATATGATGTGTGTGTGTGTGTGTGTGTGTGCGCGCGCGTGCGTGCGTGCGTGCGTGCGTGCGTGCGTGCGCGCGTGTGTGTGTGTGTGTGTGTGTGTGTGTACACAGTCTTCCCTCTATATATATATATATACCAGGTCCCGGAATTAATTTTTACACAAAATTAAAATACATTTTATTTACTTTCATTTTAGAATCCTTGATAATCATTGAGAAATCATTTCATTAGAACGCAAATGAAAAATTTTATAATGCTGCGTCTTCTATTCTATTGTAGGGGTTGTTCTATTTATGAGAAATATTACCCCGCGTCTATCTGATAATGATGCTTCATCGTACTCTCGGATCGACTTTAATATCAATTTATTCAATGTTCCATACTGTATGAGTTTATTAAAGCAACGTTTATAAAATATATGAAATATTATTGAAACGTTTTTTTAAATATTCAAAATATCATATTATTAGAAAGAGAAAGAGAGAGAGAGAGAGAGAGAGAGAGAGAGAGAGAGAGAGGAAGGGAGAAAGAAAGAGAGAAGTAATATTTTAAAAACATTTATAAAATATTATATAAACACATTGATAAAATTTATGTAAAATCAATATCTAATGTTGACTTAACTTTCTTATTTAATAGGTACTTTCATATTTTCGCAGTAAAATTTTTACATGGGATTTAATGAGAGTACACATGCAGTAAAAAAATATTTTGTACTTGCGTTAAAATCAATCTTTAAAATTTTGTGTTAAATTTTTAATGTATTCGAATGTTAATGTAATTATGTTACTATGAATGATAATGTAATTATGTTATTTTTTATTAAATTAATGTTTAACATTTCTTAATGTTAAAGTAATACACAATTTAAATATAAATGAATAAATAACATAAAAATAAAGTAGTTTAAAATATAAATTCTGAGATAAATAAATTAAATAAACACGTGTTAATTTAAATACATGTTATGAATGTTAATTTCACTGAAAGATATGTTTCCACAATTTGTTTCCACATTGTGTTAAAGGGTTACATCTTTTGCGTCAATTTTTACATAATGTTTGTTACATTCTAACATATTATCTTGTGCAGTTATTAACATAAAAATTTAAGTGGACTATTTGAAACACGTGAAATATGTTGAATTTAACGCCAATTTTTCAACTATATGTAACGTTGTTCTCCGTAAACAAAAACTAGTAAGCAAAAAATAAGTGTACACTTTCGATTAAAATTTTTATATCGATTATACCGAGGCAAAAGCAAAACGCCAGATATGGAATGGTTAATCTGAAAGAGTATGTAGATTTTGTGGGGAGCGTATTCTGATAATAATTTATGGTAAGTAATTCCCGCGCAGTCTTGGAATCGCGGATTCATTTTGAATCGAGAGAAAAACGAAAACGTTCTCCGTATTACTTTTTCCCTTCCTCCTTTTGCTCTTTCGACGCAAAATGGTTCGCTAAATGCAATTTACGGCGGCTCTCGCAGTTCGCTTGTCGCGTTTCGTTAACTTAAGAGCGGAAATTGTTCGACGATAAACGCATAAAGTAGATGGAAGGTGCAAGAATTGATCAAACTATAACGCCGTAAAGCCTAATAATTCCGACTAGAGCATAAATAGACGATAGGTAATCGACGGTTCAAGGAAAATCCAATCTTGAACGAGAGGTCGGTGGAGTTCAATTTATTGCGGTTGACTGCACTCGCTCGATGCATTTATGTAAATGCTGTGTCGATTATGCGTCACTAGACACGATATAACAGAGGAAGTTTCAAAATATACTTAGGCTCAAAATCTCCCCGGCTGCGTTGTTATATATCCTAGTTTCTTGAACTGCTTAATTTATTCTTATCTCGATATCACAGTTGTTTACTTCCAAGACCGCACCGAGATAAATCTTTAGAGCTCCTCCAATTCTCGTTCTGAAGCTTACATAAATTGATTTATATTCTCTAAGTTATAAGTCAGAACAAAAAGAAAAGCATAGTCTTATAAAATACTAGCGTAGAATAATTAACTACATTTGATCTAATGTTCATATCGATTTTAATATCTATGTTTGATAAAATTTTAATTTTTCCAACGGATCTTTATAACAGATGATTATAAACGAAAAAATACTGTATCGACAAAACAATATAAAAATATGAACGTGTCCAAATGGATGTCGTGCCATTTATTAAATGCCGACTATATATATTTAAAAAACACAATTAAAAGTGTAATAGGCAATTCGGGAGCAATAATCGCGATTACGCGAAAAACGCAGTGTATCGTACTTTATCTCATAGCAACGCCATTTAATTGGAACGCTGTTAAATAATAATCTCTAAAATAGAAAAGAACCTGTTCACTAAATATATATCAACAATAATGCACTATTGAAACTGTTTAGTCTGCGTTGATTAACAGTGTAAACGTGCCAGCTGTGTTGGTTCACACGTTCGTGGCATATCGATGAAATTGGTACGAGCTGTTGCGTTACTGGAGTGTTTATAATCTCTCTTTTTTTATTGAATTTTCTACAAACGAAACGTGCATCTGCACGAGATGTCGCAGTAATAATAAATTCAGATATTTTATAATGCTACAATTTTATGATCTGCCAGCGATTGATATTGATACCTCGTTGACGATATCATACTTTATACGCATTACAAAATGCATTGACAATACGCATAGTTCAACGTAATATAATATAAAAACATATCGAGAATATAAATACTTGCAATTTCTCAAATGGATATAAATCCGCTTTTGATGTCTATTCATATTTGGACGTCAATATGAAAACGGAACTGACCAATCATGTAATAGCAGAGCCTGTCTTTTCTAGAAAAACAAATAAAAGAAAAAAATTGGAACAAATCTGTACTAGATGTAACTCCAAATATTGGCAATTTCTTTCACAGCGTACAGCATCGTTGTTTTCGTTAAACAAAACCTGAAAAAAGGATGTGAAAAAAGCGAGTGACGCGAGTCAATCCACGTAAAATAGTAGACTTCTCTAAAATACTGTTATTCCCTAACGTTTAACTTTCCGGAACTAACGTAAATCTATTGGACCTATTCAATTATATCCCTCTAGAGCTAACGGTGAGTCTATTGAACTCCCTTATGCAGTGTTTGTTTGGATAACAAAGATAACAAAAAATAATTCAGTTTTCTCTGTGAAGTAATGTTGAGATAAAACATACATTATTTTATTTGAATTTATGTTAGTTGTTTATTTTTGTATTTATTTAACACAAAAATGTCAATTTAATTTTCTTTATTTTACACACATCTGTAAATTTGAATTATTTTTATTAAGGATATACTCATGTATTTTTAATTCAACAAAATAAAAAGATTATTAAAAAATTACAAATTTTTCTATATTTTATTTGAAAGTAATACAAAGTTTGGCAGCAATTTAGTACCTGGATTAAAAATTATTTCAATAAGAAATAGATGTTTTTAAAAATTAAAATAAAATAAGGAAATTTTTATTTAAACGATAAAATTGTATCGTTAAATATAAATATAAATATTGATCTTATTATATTGTTTCATCATGTATGTAATATTCATTATTTATTTTGTGTGTGCAGCGACATCTCGTGCAGGCATCGCTGCACACACGTATGAAACATCCTTAACATTATTTGTATTTAAAATATTTATTCTTTTTTATACAATTCTTTATATAATTTTTTATCATTTTTTATACGATTATATTTAGTTTTTTGAAATTAATTAGTGCTTTTTAATTAACATAAATTAAATGAGGCTTACAGACCTAGCTTCAGTACTTAATTGTGTGTATAGATTTTGACCTTAGAGCCAAAGAGTTAACATCAATAAGTTCTCATTATTATTCAGCAAAACCTCTTTCGCTAGTAATTCTAATCATACGCGTGATAGGTACAGGATGTACGAAGACTCTTCACGGCAAACGAGTACTTTAAGCACGTGCTCGATATTTAATGCAGACGCACACAGCATACCCACACGGAGACACGGGTGGCAACGCGTGTAATAGGTAGAGCACGAGCACTGACCCTTCCTCAGTTCGAATATGTTCCGCGAGCTCGGTTCTCGGGCTCTGTGCCAATATCCTAATTATTCCTGCCCCGTTAAACCCGTTTAGTATATCGATTTGGTAATCCCCGCCGTTCCTCGATCCAGCCTGTACGTATAGCCGATATGTATTAGATACTCACGGATTCCGTATGATCCGTGCATCGTGTATCTAGCGGTCTCCTCTTCTATCAATTTTGAAAGGTGCCTCTTTGAAAATGGCAGGAAATTTAGGATCGAACGCAAGCTTTACTCTTTTACAAGTTTAAGTCGCGCAATATCCATGATAATAATAATAATAATAATAAAGACCGTTAACTACAACAGATGTAATGTTTATCTACTAAGAGAAAAAGGAAGCTGGTTTCATAATCGACATAGTTGTGTCATATAATATCAACAGAGTGAAGATAAAGAAGATTACTAGCAGTAAATTACAATTTAATAATATTACTACTGTAATTCTGTCGGTATAGAGTTTCAACAGAAAAAAATCAATTTGGCGCGCGCAGTTTGATAAGATTTGATACGTACTACATAAAGTCACACTGAATTATTTAAAAAACTAAAAATTCAACTTCGATCATAATGTTGAGCTTTATTTTTTAATGGTTGTGTAATAAATAATCATCGGTTTTATGTAACTTTTTCCTTAGACCTTAGATATTCACATTTTCCCACTTTTCCATATAATTGTATGACGAGGAAAGTACAACTATCAACTATCAGATGTGATTGTAATATTAAATGAATCATAACAAATTATACAGTAAAACAATGTTCTAATTGTCTGATCAGGCAGACATGTATAAGGTATTATCGATGTAATCTATACATGAAACGCGTTGCACATAAAGGTACTTTATCTTCGCATTCACCATGTCGTAAATATCATTATTACAGCATATCCAACTGGGAATTTATACATCCGGCATCGTTTCGCTAATCGGAAGACANAGGCAGACATGTATAAGGTATTATTATCGATGTAATCTATACATGAAACGCGTTGCACATAAAGGTACTTTATCTTCGCATTCACCATGTCGTAAATATCATTATTACAGCATATCCAACTGGGAATTTATACATCCGGCATCGTTTCGCTAATCGGAAGACACGCGGGCTGCAGACAGGCAGACGGATACATCAACTACCGACGATATATAGCACACGCGCTGCTGGATCATTAACTGGTTATTCGCGTATGAAGCTATGAACGAATTCAATTGGGCGCGTCAGTAACAGCAAATGGCCTCTGTGATTGTACGAGGTTAACAGCAATGAAACTTAATCGTTCGACTTGCCATAACGCTCGTATTAAACATGGGTTTGAGAAATAAGTTTCAGTTTCTGTACAAATTAAATGGAAATCCAATGTTAAACTAATGATGCCTTTCAAGGTGATAGTCTGATAAAGCCTGGGAATAAAATGCAAGGTGCGATCCCACTGTAATTATTTACTTCTTGAGACCCGTTGTCATCGAACTAAATGCCTGTAAGACGCTACTTTACATTCTCGCCTCTGACATTTACGGTGGCGGAAATCTCGTTGCCATGCTTAACATTTCATTCAATAAAGACCGAATTAAATGAAAAGAAAAAACTTATTTTACCTCGAAACCTCTCCATATATAATTGTTCTGCGAAAATCACGAAATTTTCTAAATGTAAAATGGAAAAACTAATAAATTTACAACGTTTAATAAATCACAGTTCAAAAATTTATTTTATACTTATATAGCTTTAGCTAAAGTATGAAGTACTTGGCATAAGTACAAAGCCTTGGCATAAGTATAAAGCATTCTCAATTTATTTCCTCAAAAAGAAACTGGCATACTGGTATGATAAAAGTTAAAGGAGGATTCTAACAAAATATTAAAATTGTTATAAAGGCACATATTATTTTTTAATAAAACTATTTTTCACATTTATTTTTCATTAAATAGAGAACATCAATTTTTGGGGATGCATTATATATGTATTTATAACTGAGACTATAATTATACTTAAATAATCGTGTAATAAATAAATAATCAAAAATATATTTTCTACGTAAATCAAATTAAAAAATAAATTCAACTAGGCAAATAAGAGTATAACGCAGTTGATATTGCGCAGAAATTAAATAAAACTTTACTGGTTTATTAAGACCTCTTCATCTACACGTACATATTGTACTTCGACTCTCTTTGGAGTCATTCTCAGTAA
>JAANIC010002027.1:0-19239 GCA_017607545.1 Acromyrmex charruanus
TCGGATGCATGGAAGTGCTCCGTGCTCGGGCCGAGAAGTCACTGAGGGAGGCCAGGGATGAGCATATACAAATCCTCAGCAGACAGCTTGAGGATTTGAAGGAGAAGACAAGGCTAGAAAGAGAGGAAGACCGCAAGAAGCTAAAGGAGGCAATAGACAAAGCGGACAGATACCTGGCTGAGTTGGATGCCCTAAAAGGAAGGGACAAAGATCCAGGGACAAAGATCCAGGAAGGACGGGACTAAGACCCAGCAAGGAGAACAAGAACAGGAGACTCCAGGTAACCCCGATGGAGATCGAAGAGGAGATGGACGACGGGGACAAGGTACAAAAGATAGCCTTGCCTCCGAGGGAGGAGTGGCCCCCCGCTATACGACCGGCCATACAGGGTAAGGTCCGGATTCTGGAGGACAGAATGCTCACTGATCAGGAGATCAAGGAACTGCGCTCCAGGATCAGCAAGGATGAGGGCCCTAAGGAAAAGAAGAAGAAGGGACCTAAAGTCCCAGATCGAAAGGATGATACCGAAAGTACCACCAAGGGGTCTCTTTCGGACATCATTAGGGACACAGTAATCGGTGTCCTGAAGGAATTGGGGGTGGGAAGTGGGAAAAATCCAATCAATATCCCCCCACCTGCAACATCCATCAAAATTAAAGGGCCGAATGGTAGGACTAAAATCCGGGATGTACCTCCTAGGCCAGTAGGAGCGAAAGCTAAGGAGAAGAAGAAGAAGGAGGTCTCAGTCCTCCCACTGGAGAATAAGGAAGAAAAGATCTCTTCCCGAGAGAAAGAGGACGAGAGAACCCCAGCACAGGTACCTTGGACGCAGGTACTGGGTAGGAAAGAGAAGAAAAAGGCCTCGAAAAACACTCCTGCACCAAAGGGAAAGGAAGAGAAAGCACCAGTTAAACCACAGAGCAGAACGGTAACGAAAAGGCCGCCACGCACCGCCGCTGTACAAATATCCAACAACGGTGACATGAGTTACGCGGAGATACTCCGCACGGCTCGAGAGAGGATCGATGTCGAGAAAATCGGCATTAAAGAGATCCGCCCAAGGAAAGCCCGTACGGGAGCATTCCTATTGGAAATACCGGGCCCCGCCGGGGCGGCTCAGGCGGACTCGTTAGCCACCAAGCTACGGGAGGTACTGGCGGACAAGGATGGAGTCCGCATTTCCCGACCTGTAAAAACGGCTGAAATAAGAATGAAAAATAAGAAGAAGGGACATTGAAGACTCGGTGTCCCAACAGGAGGTAGCCAGCGTAGTAGCCAAGGAAGGTGGTTGCAACGCCGATGACATAAAGGTGGGTCCCATCAAGAGAGCCCCGAACGGACTGGGTACGGTATGGGCCAAATGCCCCTTAGTGGCAGCCATCAAGGTTGCACGGAGGAAAATCAGGATGGGATGGACGTCCACGAGGGTCGACCTTCTGCCGGATCGGCCCCTACAATGCTATAGGTGCTTAGAAAAAGGGCACGCGGAATGTCGAAGCGAGGTAGACAGGACTCTCAGCTGCTACCGATGTGGATCGAATGGACACAGAGCCATCGAGTGTGATGGATCTGTCAACTGCCCACTATGAGCAGACGCTGGCCTACCGTCGAGTCACAGGATCGGGGGGGAGTCATGTAATCCTCCAAAAAGGAGAGGCAAAATCCCTCCCAGCACTACGGTCCCGAGGCTAAGTAGGAACGAGGAAAAAATGGAAGTGGAAATAGAGGCGCCGCTCCCGCAAAGGGAGAATAGAAGGGACAGTGCCCTTACGGAAAAGCTGAGGGAGAGCACAAGGGTCACACCACCAAAGGTGCCTGCGCAGGGGGATCGGCAATATCGAGCCCGTGGAAGGGAATAAATCTCAAACCGGACAATCCTGCAGCCCGCAGATAGAAGATGGACGGGAAGAACCTGTAAATTGGGAATGTTCCATGTGTATAAGTGTCTCGGGAGGAGAGACCTGGAAGAATGACAATGCCTAATAGGCTGCTCCAGGCGAACCTCAACCATGCCCGCGTCGCGCAGGACTTAATCCTGCAAACGATGGCGGAACGTGACTGTGGATTGGCCGTTATTTCGGAACCATATAGAGTTCCAGTGAATCACCCGCACTGGATGGGAGACAAATTGGGCTCAGTGGCCATAACCTGGAGGCAGACGAGGGAGTCCCTACCATGTACCCCAATAGAAGCTGGTGAGGGGTACGTGGCTGTGAAATGGGGAGATATGCGTATAATCGGCACCTACATATCTCCGAGTTTCGATGTCTCTCGATTNTCGACGACGAGGCTAAGCTCCTTGAAAGAATCGTGGCCGGGAGAGTCGTGCAGCATCTTGATAGAAGGGGCTCGAACCTGCATGTCGAGCAATTCGGATTTCGCCCGGGGCGCAGCACTGTTGATGCTATCCTCCGAGTACGATCCATAGTGGAGGAGACGGTCTCCGGTGGTGGGGTGGTGTTGGGTGTTGCGCTGGATATCTCTAACGCATTCAACTCCCTCCCTTGGGACCGGATTGGTAGGGCACTCGAAACCCACCGAGTACCTCGATATCTGCGCAGGATTCTCCGGAACTATCTGAAAGACAGAGAGCTGGAGTACACGGATGCCAATGGAAATCTCATCCGAAGAGTGGTAACCAGGGGAGTGCCACAGGGGTCGGTCTTGGGTCCACTTTTGTGGAATCTAGGATACGACCAAGTGCTGAGGCAGGCTGAGCTCCCTGAGGACTGTCGCATAATCTGCTACGCTGATGACACCATGGTGCTTGCACCAGGAAGCGACTGGGAGGAGGCCCGTATCAACGCAAACGAGGCAGTGAACAGCGTGGTGCAAGAGATACAAGCACTGGATCTCCGGGTTGCTCCTCAAAAATCCGAGGCCATCTTTTTCCACGGAGGGAAACGTGGAAGATTGCCGAAAATCGAGCTAGCGGTGGCTGGAGTGTCGATACCGGTAAAGACCAGCATCAAATATCTTGGACTGGTAATCGACTCGAGATGGAACTTCCAGGAACACTTTCGTCAGCTGACACCGAGACTCGAACGCATGGCAATGAGCCTGAGTGGACTTCTGCCCAATGTTGGCGGTCCAGGAGGGAAGGTCCGCGGGCTCTTCAATAACGTGGTCCAATCAGTGGCCCTCTACGCGGCGCCTGTGTGGGCGGAAGAGGCAAGAAAAGGGAAGGTCATCCAGAGGATACTACACGCCTCACAGAGAAGACTGGCCACAAGAATGATACGGGCCTATAGAACCATCTCCTTTGCGGCCGCGACTACACTAGCCGGGGTTCCTCCCCTAGAACTAGTCGCTGACATGCACGCGGAGGTGTTTGACAGCGTCAGGGAGGTACGGAGTCGGGAACGAATTACACAGGTTCCAGCGAAAGAAATCAACCTGATCAAACATCGGGCACGCCTAAAGTTGATCAACTCATGGAGAGAATGGCTCACAAAATTGGGCCACACGGGCGAGGACATCGTAAATGCGATACGGCCCCGTCTGCAGGAGTGGGTGGACGCCAGAGGCGGGATATCCTTCCATGTGGCGCAGATACTATCCGGCCATGGATGCTTCGGTCGGTATCTGTGCCGTATTGGAAGAGAAAACACGAGTAGATGCTGGCACTGCGACGCGCATACGGATACGTCGAGATACGCTGGAGGAGTGCCCGGCATGGGACCAACAGAGAAGGCAGCTGATCGAGGTCGTTGGAAGCGATCTGACTCTTCGAGCAATGGTCGAGGCCATGCTGAGCTCCGAAGAAAAGAGGCGGGCCATCTTCACATTTTGTGGAGAGGTTATGGCCCGGAAGGAGGATAATGAGAGAGCGCGTCGAGGAGAAGGTCGACATATGCTAGGCAGCGGGACGTAGGAGAGACGAACGATCGACATCCTTGCTGGAGGGAGTTCAAGCTGTGGCTAGAACTGGGAAAGAAGGGGGGTGCGAGGGCGTTGGGGATTACTCTATCGCTCTGCCACCCATCGCGTGAACGCACATCTGCCCGCTTCACGGGCATATGTGTGGGACACCTTTGTGTCCACTTGAAGTAGAGTGGTCCCCGATGGGGTCGGGCGTGGCGCTTCCGCCGCGTACGGCTTCCTCGGGGACCCCCGAAGGGCCGTGGGGCGTCGAGCGGGCGACTCGATGCCCTCTTGTAACGGCCCGACGGGAAGACGGCGGGGGGGACGGTAGCGTCTCCTCCCGCCGACAATGGGAACGAACAGCGCAGCATGGCGCACAGCGCGGCATGGCGCTGACGGGCGATTTGTGCCAGGCCGGTTGTACTGCAGATGCGAAGAGCCCGGCCTGGCACAAATTCATCGCCCCGAGTTTGGACGCTCGCAGTGGTTTAGTGGGTAGGTCCCCGACAATGGCGTGTACCGGTAGTGCTGGTGCGCGCTGGTGGGGAAGTCCCACATAACCCCGTCCTTTCCCCGGAGGACGGGGTATGCATGAGCATTCCACTGCGTTAACAAAAAAAAAAAAAAAAAGGTTATTATATATTCATTTGCATCACGTGATCAATTGCAACGTGACCATTTGCAACGTGACCAATTGCAATGTGATCAATCACAACGTGATGAATTGGATGCCATTCGAATATATATACATATGTGATTCTGATTCGTGTGAGTACGTTTTCTTATGTTCCATGATGCGGAAAAATACAGAAGTGTAATCTATAATAAGCGATATAAGCGAGCCAATAATGTAACTGATACAACAGAGTGATCTATGGGAAAGATCTCTTGTGATTGAAACATGTTAATTACGTTTCCACGAGTTTCGCTTCATGGAAATAAATATAAGAAAAGACATGTCGACACAATTAACGAAATTCTTGCGATTGGGCGGACATCGTTCTGCTAATTCCGCATTGCGCATACATTTCGCACCATGGGATCGCGCCATAATTCAATGAAAAATCATCGCAGTAAACAATCAGAAATCATTTGAAAGTTTGAAATCTGTATTTTTGAAATCTGTACAATTGAAATCGGTATTTCAATTTGATTAATCTTTTATGGAATTATATACACAAATAGATATCCGTCAAATCTGAAAATTTTGAAAAAAAATCTTTATAAAGGTTTATAACGTGAAAAATTACAAAAAATGCAGTTTACAGTCGAAAGAGTGAATTTTTATCTTTAATTTGATTTTTTATTGAACATTGTTTCATTTTTTCCACCGAGTTATTGAACATTGAAGAAAATGATCACTGCTTCAATTGAGTAACTCGTTACAAAAAATTGTGCAATGATCAATAAGAAAGCAAATTAAAGGTAAAATTATTTTTTTTCGACTATTGTAAATCGCATTTTTGGGTGATTTTTACTTTATATCACAGACTATTGTAAAATTTGTACAAACTTTTCAAATTTGACGGATATCCATTTATGTCTATATAAATCCGTAAAGGATCAATCAAAAGCAAAATTAGCAGAATTTGATCTTGGAATCTCCAGCGTTCCGATCTCGTATCTTACTCAGTTACACGAACTTCTTATTCGAGTCTATAAAGAAGGTATATAACGCGCATGAAAAATTATAAAGAATTAAATATCTCGTAAACCGTTGCATTTTGACATGATTTATATTATTTCGAAATAATGGGAGGGATATACTATAATATTACTATTAATTTATTAAAACTTATAAGTTATTTAGAACCCTGTTTAAAAGAATAGATAAAACTGTATCAGAACTGTATCATTATACAAAATTTGATAATTTTATATCATAACCAATACAGTTGTATATAATTACATCCGAAGTGCTGGCGAGATTTCATTTCAACATTTCTGTCATAACTAATAAAATTGTATCTATTTTACTTCTTATATAAATGAATGAATATTATGATTCAATATTGTAATCAAGTTACAAGTTTGTATCTTGATCAATTTTAATTAAACGTTCTATCTGTTTGAATAAAGAATTAATAGAATTTTATCTAAAATAATCAATATATAATCAATACATAATCAATATATTTTAATAGCAAATATTACGAAAATATTCAAATCTTATCCAATGATATTTCTGTTAACCAATTTCTAATCTGAATTTTATCAGATAAACCTGATTAAATCAATGCAACTGAGTCAAGTTTTTCTCATTAATTAGTAAATCACAGTACATTGCGATTCTGTGATTTCAATCTTATCATGTTGAAACATGATTTCAGGATACAGACTATTTCAAAAGACGATATGAATAATGCTATTCATTTCACCATCTATTATTTTTTAACGGAAAAACTTGATTGAATAATATTATTAGTGATAATCGAATCGATACAATTGAATCAAATTATTCTTATTAATTAGTAAATTATAGTTCATCGCGATACTGTGATTCCAATCTTATCATATTAAAACCTGATTTCAGGATAGACGTTATTTCAAAGAACAATATAAAAAACACTTTTCACCATCTCACTTTTTCTAACGAAAAGATCTGATTGAATAATTGTTCGTGATATGGGATATAATCGAATCAAAACAATTAAATCAAGTTTTCCTTATTAATTAGTAAATTATATTGTAATTCATTGCGATTCTGAGATTTTAATCTTATCATGTGAAAACTTATCATGTTGAAATCTAATTACAGAATTATTTTAAGAAACGATATAAATTATAAGAATGCTTTTCATCATCTATCGTTTTCTAACAGAAAAAATTGATTGAATAGTTGTTTGCGGCACGGGACCTGGTTGAATCAATGCAATTGAATTAAGTTTTCATTAATAAATCATAATTTATTGCGATTTTGTAATTCGATTCTTATTATGATAAATAATAATGATCCTTATAATGATCCTTATAATTATTTTTTATATGACGTTTTCTTATTATTATTATCATCATTTTTATTATGCTAAATAGTAATTTTATAAAAGAAAGAAGGATATGTACATGAATATATTTCATATATAATTATGTATAATTATACATATACGTTTATGAATATTCATATACGTTTATACAGGGTGTCCCGCGAAACTTCTCCAACCATCCACAGGAAGATAGATGGGATTGAAATAAGTATAAAAGTCCTTTATCGTTTAGATATTCGTAATAATAATCGAGATATTAATGTTTGCAATTGTATTAATGAGAGCACGCCGATAGAAATGTTCCGATCGCTCGAGGTATAGCTCCACTTTTTCAAACATAGACTGTGTCGGCATTATTCACGATTAATTTTTTATACGTTCTCCTTTCATAAGTATCTTATTAGAGAATTACGATATATATGCAATACTTATTATGCATAATATGCTACGCTTTCTGTAATAATACAATGGAAAAACATGTACTCTTCTCCGATTTTATAAGATTACGATGAGCCGCCTACGATAATTAATTATACCTCGAGAGCACAACGCTATGTCAAATATCGTTGATACGGTTAACAACAAAGAGCTTTTATGGTAATTATACGATAGTGAGCTTAGAATTTCTACTATCGTAAATACACTATTAATTATTAGATTAGGCAGATTATTAGATTAGGCAGATTTTCAGTGATTTTTGAAGTATACATAGAAAAAAAGATTCCAACAAAACTTGCAATGAAACATTATGTCTTTATTGATATTTTATTGTATTCCGATGAAATCATACTCTTCTAACAGGAAACAATAGAGAATGGTAGAGAATGATATTATTTATTTCGGATACCTTTTTCTTAAATTTTTTTCCTTTCGAGATTTAGAGAAGCGACAGATTAGATAGAAATTAATTAGATTTTCGTAGATTTCTATAAGTTCCATCGCTTTCTCTCTTTCTCTCTTACATTTTTATTCATCGAAGTTTATTATGGTTTGTATTTGTCTGATTTTTGCAGTGTTAATATTACATATGTAATGTAATCGCGAATGTGCGTAGCGGTCATCGACGCGAGTCCTTTGGTGCGGTACGATGAGACGTGTGAGCAACGATACCGGGCGCTAAGCAACGGCGCGCTTCCCCTCTTATCTCTCCAACGCGCAGCCTGAAAAAGTGGGCTGGGCTATACCTCGAACGGCCGGAGCGTTTCTATCGGCGCGCTCTCATTAGTACAATTGCAAACATTAATATTTCGATTATTATTACTAATATCGCTAAACGATAAAGGACTTTTATGTTTATTTTGATCCCATCTACCTTCCTGTGAGTGGTTAGAGAAGTCTCGCGGGACACCTTGTACATAACATATATACATATATACGTATATGCTGCAACCGCACTCACGAGCGTGGCGCAACTTCGTCGCGCATTCACAACTAAGATTTTCCTATGCCATCGGATGACAGGTGACGTAAACGAAACGCGACAGAAATACATCTTCGCGCGGCCGCTCTTATGAGCGACACACAATCACGAAACAATAGTTGGGCGCCAGGCACGAGCGAGCGTGCCACTCTTTCTTGAAATTACGCGATATTTTCTTTATGCAATATTCTAACGAGCTATGAATGTCGACGGGCTCTCAACTCAGTTAGCTCAGTCTCGGAAATGGCAGAGGGGGCGGTTCATAGTCGAGGATAGCGGATCGTTTGGAGAAGTGAACAGGGACGCCAATAAAGCACACCAGAATTAACAATAACAAAATTAATAAGTATATTGAATAAGTCTTCGACTTGCATTTACATCTGGCGACAAAATCGTGACGATAGGCTCTAATCGAGCGCAATAACGGATTCACAGAGGCCCCGAAATGCTTTACGCTAGGCGTATCAATTTCGTTAGATCTCCGCGGCACGAGCTCACGCCACACAGGGATACCCTCGCGAATTATACGAACAAAACTTCGCCGTCTCAAAAATACGATGGAATTCGGCAACGATTGGCGTGAACACAGCATGATCTCGTGCGCGTTCGCGGGGCTTCGCGCCGCTCAGCCGGGGTTCAGAGAAAGATAGAATATATGCAAACTCGACACTACACAATCTCGATATGACAGAATACGCACAATTTCTATCATAAATTATCATTAATTGCTATGACACAGAGGGCCGACGCTCTAATAGACATGCAGATCTTACGCTACAGGCTTCCGAAACGACAAGATATGCGCCAACATTACAGTACGGAATTTCGACACGTTACAATACAAAATATGACCCGACAAAAGCTTACAACGAATGACGAGGCTGTGGCCTTGGCGGACGCAGTAGAATTTCTCCGACGATAAGGGATCGTTCCGGGAGGCGACATGCGTACTCGAATCCCACGGAAATCTAATGCACGACAATGCCACGTGCGCTCACTGTATACGCCCGATAGGATTACGATAAAACTACGCCTTCCGGATTCGGCAACCGGCAACTGTACAGTCTGTGACGCTCGTCTCACCGTGACTCCCCGCAGGTGCTCGTCCTAGTCGTCTCCGAAATGTTGCTGTCTCTGCTGTGTCCTGCGTCCTTCCACGTGCTCTCGTCAAGCGGGCCACAGCACAAGTGCCGGGCGCTAATCCCCCCGGGGGTACGCAGGGCTCGTTATCCCCGCGAGGGGGCTTTATCGTGCCTGATTGGCGCGTGGCTTCGCGGCTCCGCTAATCGCGGGAACCGCATCATGCCCGTGTCGCATGTCCTGATGCGCGAAATTCGAGAGGCCGTAGGATCTTTTCGGGCCGCCTCGTGCCTGGAAGAGGATGCGATAGAAGAGGCCTTGCGACAACAAAAAGGACGTAATAATGAATGATATCACCTGCGTGCGACCCGGGGCAGGGTGTCGTGCGCCCTGGCGGATCCGTCAGCAGCAATTGTCACTCGACTTCCATTCCTGGCCGTCCTCCTTCTTCTCTCTTCACGGTCCGGTAAGGCGGCGTCAGTCTGTCAAGATCGCGGGAGTCGCCGGCCTCTATAACTCTCGGTACGGGAATACATAGAAAAAGGGAAACGAAAACGGCCACGCGAAACGCGTAAGATACGCAAATAATGTTGCGGAAAAAGGTGCATCCGCTCCCTAAAATGTGAAAGGACTCAGGACGCTAGACTGCACTGTTCGGTCGGGCCATGCGGCCCTTGTGATGGACGGAAAACGTCACGTCACAACTCCCCCTTCCCCGGGGAGGACCGAGGAGGTCTTGGCTACGACGAACGTCGATAGCCGCCAGTTTCTTCCCAATCGTCACTCAGCGGTACGTCACGGACGAGGATCCGGGTAGCCTTTTTTCCTAAATACGGTACGGTACTGACGGTTTTCCTCCTCCGGCCCCCTAACGCGAGGGTTCTTCGGAATCCACGGAAAGGACCGCAAAACGGTCTACTAACTAAATCCAAACAATGAGGGAAGGCAATCGCTGGCGGCCTCGCGAACACGTCTCGCGACCCCGAGAATATGTTCTATCGCGGCCTGCTCTCGAGCTCCTCTCTCTCCGCCACGCTAACATACGCCAAAATCATTCTTCGAGTCTTCCGACTCTCAGAATGCGGTACGAGAACACAAAAAGAAAGTGGTGAGAGTAGGGAATGAGAGAAAAAAAAATTTTTTTTATTCTTACAATACCCTGCTCGCTAAGCGGTACGCAATTCGATTTCCGGTAGCAGCTCGCCCGATAGTCTCCCCCCCCCCTCCCCAAAATCTTCTGAGGGGAAAACGGCATCGCTGCATCGTGACTACACAAATGAAAGTGAACTTCGCGTAATTTCGTAATTTCAAAAATGTTTGCACATATATGTACAAAAATCTGCAGTGTAATGTTTGTCAAAGTGATACAAAGTAAATGTTTCATATGGAACATTTATAGAATATTGTAAAATTGATGTTTCAGGATTATTGCAAATATAGCATTGCTGTAATATCATCAAACGCTATAAACATCCTAAATGATACGTTTATGGAATATCTTAAAATACATGTTTTATGAACGTCAAATGTGACATTGTTGTCTTTGAACGTTACAAACAAAACATTCCAAATAAAATGTTTCTTGGATGTTGTTAACTTTTCTTTTCTAATATCCCAAATTATTGAAATAACAGCCAAGATGTAATATTATTGGAACGGAACGTAAATTGAAACATTCATGAAACATTTTATGAACATTTTTATATAACATTTCAAATTTGCAGTATTGTTGCCGAAATATAACATCCCCTGCATGTTTAGTAGGTTTATTCAACATGATAGGTGTAGCCGGATGAAAGATTCTGTATATCCGATTTGTACAATCACAGATATGAAAAATTTGAACCAAATTCCCTATTTAATATGATAAATACTAATATAAATAAATAACTTTTTATTAATATACATCTAGAAGAAGGAAATGAATTTCGTATTAAAACGGACGGTTTTAAGGACGGTCACGAATCTCGACATTGGGATAATATTAATATTTAAACAATGTGAATTACGACATACAACCTGATATGCAATGTATAACTGAAATTCAAGATTTATATTCATTAATCACAAATACTTCTTTTATTATATACTGTCATGAAGGTTCTATACCTGGATTTCACGATGGTGGATACAGAAAACTGGAACCAAATCCCTTATTCAATTTGATAAAAAATTTTCCTATCAAATTCTGGATGCGATTGAATTCTGGCTACGAATACTTCGAATCATTTTTTAATTGGTCAATTAGTAAAATTTTTTTTTCCGATCAGTTAATCAAATGCTTCGTAGTGGCAACTCGACTCTCTGTCTATTTGCTTGAGCAGGGAATGCCTCTCGCCTCTTATTGATACACGCCGAATGGCTGAAATTGCCGAGAAAGTATTTTCGGTCACTTGAAACAAGCGACTAAAGCGAGAAAGACGCTGTTTCGTTCGCTTTAGGCGCACCGAAGGCGAGCATATGGATATTGACTTGTGCTTGTGTGTGTGGCTACTAATTTCGACAAGGCGCTGTTCTGTGTCACCACTGTCAACGCGAAGTTCTTGGTATCAATTATGAAACTTTATTCCTAGGATGGAAAGTGAAAAGTAAAAATTTTTACCATTGCAGTTAATGGAGAAATTTTTTACTTTTCATTTTTCATCCTAGGGAAAAGTTTCATGAGTAATACCTTGGTTGAGTACTCAGGAGCTTTAAGTACTGTAAACAATTGACGACAACAGAGAAAAATATCAGGGCACTCCTCGTCTCGATTCCAGGCCTGTTCACTGAGCCACACAATCCTGATGCTGTTAGTATTTTTATTGTGTGTATATCTAGTGAATTTCTTACAGTTCGACCCGCCTGACATCACATTCGTCCTCGAATCAAAACCGTAACTGTTGTTGGACAAGTCCCTAATGAGCTCGACTCGCCTGACAACACATTCGACTTGGAATGTCCCCATGGCATTTTCCCACCATATCCAGGATCTTCTTCCAAAGATCGTCGGGATCCCCGAGGCACGATCGCCATCTACCAGGCAATCAATCAATTCTCGTGTTCTCCGTTTAGGTCTCTTTTTGTTAGGTCATCTGAGCTATTTATTATTTTTATCTTGTTCTGTATCCGAATCCCAATCCCTCTTTTATCGAATCATTCTGAGCACACTTCGGGCATTCTCGCCACCGGCTCCGATTCCTTATAGGGCAGCTGACTCTAGAACATTTTTCTAAAATCCTGATCCTCTTCCCCTGAGAGGTTAGCAGGCACACTAATCCCACTTCTGAGCTGTAAACAATTGAAGACAACAGAGAAAAATATCAATGCACTCGTCGTCTCGGTTCCAGGCCTGTTCTCTCCTCCGAGTTGATAGACTTTCGCTCTGCCACTGAGTCACACAACCCTGACGCTGTTGGTATCTCTGTTGTTTGTATATCTAGTGAATTTTACAGTACAGTCTTAAGATGTTATGAATCAATCAGAGAGCCGTATCAGCATCTTAAGACATTACTTAAGACGATCTTAAAATAAGAACGGATTATGAACATCGTCCATAGAAAATAAAGTAACAACTGTTGTAACATAGATAATACTGAAAATATGAAAATAGCAATAAATCGATTATTATAATCTCCAGCTAATATTCTGTGTTATGTTTATACGATAAACTTAATTGTTAAGAAAGCCCTTTCTTCGATTCAGGATTTGGATAATTATTCACAAAAAATGTCGCCGTATAGTAAGTTATTTTAAAAGTAGCTGTTTGACAAATAATAAATTATTAAAGATTCAAAATGTATATAATGTACCAAAACGTAAATTAATTTTAGGAGTAGATACTGGAACTCGACTTACGAAATGTTTAATAGACTGTTAGAACAGAGAAACAAGCTATAATAGCATTACCATATTTCAATATATCTTTTGTAGCATCCAGATGGGAAATGATTGCTGAATGTTTACTAATATTGAAGCTATTTTTTTTATTAACTGCTGATTTAAGTGCTGAATTTTACACAACAATCTGCAAAGTTATTGTTATTATAAACAATTAAATATATTTCTTAACTCAAATAACGATACTAATTTGACAGTTGAACTAAAAAATACGATGCATAGATATTTTTTATTGAAACTAGCCCAATTTATGCAATGGCAACAATTCTTGATTTTCGATTTAAAATTCTGGGATTTGCGCAGATGGAAAATATCGAAAAAGCAAAAAATATTGAAACATGAAGCACTATACATTGTACATTTGATTAAAAGTATACTCTGTGTGCTGCAAATTCTTACAAGAAAAAATCTTTGATCCTTAAAGAAAAATTCTTGTGAAGAAAATTTTGATATGAATTTCGGATAGGAACATACAAGAAAAATGTAAAAAAGCCTATTAGATGATTCCCAATAATTTAGTTCGGTCTTCTTTATCCAAATGCCAAATTAGCTATGTAATGTATGAATAGCCCAATGATTATCAAAAATATTAACTTATACAATAATAATATAAAAACTTTCATAAAGTAAAACCGAAGTCATATACATTGCGTTACTAAGTAGAATCACATCGCTCATCAGATTGTCATTGAACTAAATTGTCGGGAATCATCAACTTGGAATTTACGTTATTTATGTAATTTAGATTTATATTTTATATTGATAAGGATTCAATTCGAATTGAAGGGTCGAAACGTATATTTTATTCGTTTTGTTATATTCACATAAAAATAAAGAATTTTCTGTGCCGAACAGCTAATGTAGGCTCTGATCTTTTTTACATTTTTCACTGATAGATTCTTTCGAGCCTCATTTTATATATTTGTTTATCTATACGCTGCTCAAAATGACGCGTCACACTACATATGAATTTTTTAATTATATTAATATAGTTTTTGGTTATTATGTTGTTACTTTATTAAAGAATTGGATCAAACTTAACAAGAAAACAATCTTAGTCAATCTAAGAATAGAATTTTTATGCGATTGTAAGAATCTTGGATTCTACCCGGCACATTTAAATCGCAACCATTTCTTTAAACTAAAATTTCACTGTTATAAATACAAACGAAGGGAACTCAATAATATTAACAAACACATTGACACATTACTGAAATTAGAAATTACAGATAAGTTTAAATACCGCAGAACTCTTCATTATAGGTTATGTCATTTAGAGAAAAAGTTGATAAATCTTCCGCTCAATATTTGTAACAGATTTTTTAGCACACAATACAATGTTTTTCATAGATTTATAAAGAGTGAATTTCGGAGATTAAATAAAAAATTTGTATGGCTACAAAAAAGACATGGTTGTGATAAAGAGAAAATAAAGGATATTACTTATTACGTAGACAATATCACGGAGACTAATTTACCTGACGTTGTTAGCAGCAATTCTCACAAAAAATTTCAGTTCCAAGAACCGAAGAATAAAAACATAAACAACGAAATGATTAAAGTGAATCTTCCTGCTTTCCAATTCAAACACATTTCATATGATATCTTTGAAGTAAACAAATGGTTCAAAAATCTCAGCAATGCTATTATGGCAAGTCAAAGCATTGTTACAATTAGGTGAGAATTTCTGCTTGCCAACGTTCAACATTAGAAACACCATGATTGATTTTGTTAAACACATCGAACATAATTTTGTCAGATTAAAATTATTCAACATTAGAGAATTTAAGAATAGAATTTTTCCTTTAATCAAGGGGATAAAGCAAGTATATGCTAATAAAACTGACATAGAAAAGAGAATTTTTTCTTTAATCACTACGAAATCATTTGTTAAAAACAATCCATATATTCTTTTTACAAGGGCGGATAAGAATAATGTGGTGGTGCCACTTGATAAGATGGAATACGTACAAAAAATGGAGATTTTACTGTCTGATACTGAGATTTATAAGTTATTGACATACAATCCAGTTAATAAAATATTAACACAACTTAAGACGTTATTAAAAGAATGGAAGCAGCGCGGTTTCGTTGAGAACTCTGTTTATAACAAATTGGCTTCTAACCCTGTTGCACTTTTTGCATATGGTCTTCCGAAAATACACAAAGTAGATTATCCACTTCAGTATCATTGTTCTTCAGTGGGAAGCTCTTTCTATAATCTAGCCTCTTTTTTAAATGACATATTACATGAAAGTATACCAGTAGCAAGTTTTATCAAGAACAATTTTCATTTGATTAAACACATTTCTGATTTGACAATCTCTGACAATGAAGTTCTTTTATCCCTTGACGTGGTTTCGTTATTCACAAATGTACCTATTGATTTGGTTTTTGAAGGCATAGAGAGAAAATGGCACTTCATTGAAAGAAAAACGAACATTCCCAAAAGGGAATTTTTTAAAGCGTTGGAATTAGTTCTTAATTCAACAATTTTTAGTTTCAATGACAAATTTTATAAACAGACTTTTGGTGTTCCGATGAATTCACCATTATCACCCATTGTGTCAGATATTGTTATGCAAGATCTTGAAATGAAAGCATTACAAACTTCCAATTTCACCATCCTTTTATGTGAGGTATGTTGATGACATTGCGTTAGCATATGATGCGTCACACATCGATACACTGGTAAACACTTTTAATTCATTCCATTCCAGATTAAAATTTACAGCTGAAATAGGTAGGGGTAAGTTAAATTTTCTTGATGTCAGCTTAATTAAAAAAAGAAATTCTCTTATTCAGAATTGGTGGGTACCACAAATCTACTTTTTCTGGCCGTTATCTAAATTCTAGACATCCTTTATGCCAAAAAGGGGGAACAATCGTTGGTTTAATTGATAAAGTTCTTTCTTTGTCCCATCCTATTCACCACCAAAAGAATTTCGAATTAAAATTAAAATTCTTTTAAACAATGGATATCCACTGAAACTCATATTCTCTGAAATCAAAAATAGATTGTCAAAAAAATTTAAACAATGGAATGATCAGGGTAACACGCCTACAGATAAGACAATAATGATAAAATTACACAAATTTTTTACAATCTTACTTATATTTTTATCAGGAAAGATCAAAAAATTTGTTTAAAAAGACTCCTTAATACACATGATATATAGAGAGATTAATAATCTTAAGGAGTTTATCAGGGTCATAAAGACGTTCGTCCCAAGCTATCTCACACAGACGTTGTATATAAAATTGATTGTTGAGATTGTGAAGCATCATATGTGGGCCAAACAGGTAGGTGTTTGAAGATATGCATAAATGAACATAGAAATCACATAAATTGGAACACTACATAGCATTCCGTAATAATAGAACACAGAATTAGTCATCAACATGATTTTGAGATTGGGAAAATGTCAAGATATTAGACGAAGAAAAGATACTTAATAAAAGACTGATTTCGGAAGCGATTCATATAAAGCAGAAACAGAGTTTGAATTTACAGAATGATACAGTATTCTTTAGACCCATTATATATAAATTTGTTTACGGAATTGTGATGTTGGTCTTACCTCTTCTGTTCTTATTTTTATTTTTATTTCAATAACTACATGACTTTATTATTTTGATTGTCATTGTATTATATCTCTGACTGTCGACATCACAAGACCTTTATGTCGAGTCGCGAGAAAACGCTTACATATAAGTTGATATAAATAATTAAAATTCAGACAAATGATTTTAATAATTCTCCAATTTTTCATTTTCATGTTTCTTTTGAATGATTGCACAACAAATCTAACAATCTGATGAGCGATGTGATTCTACTTAGTGATGCAATGTGATGTAATATGACTTCGGTTTTACTTTATGTAAGTTTTTATATTATTATTATATAAGTTAATATTTTTGAATCATTGGGCTATCCATTACATAACTAATTTGGCATTTGGATAAAGAAGAACGAACTATTATCAGGAATCATCAACTTGGAATTTGCGTAATTTCAATTTATATTTTATATTGATAAGGATCCGAATTGAAGGGTCAAAACGTATATTTTATTCATTTTGTTACATTCATACGAAAATTAAGAATTTTCTGTGCATCCAAACAGCTGATGTAGGCTCTGAGGCTTTTTTACAATACATTTTTCACTGATAGATTCTTTGAAGCTTTATTTTATATATTTGTTTATCGTATAAGAATATATTGCATACAATACCTAGTAGATAAATCAAGAATCTTGCATGAATCTTATACCTATGTTACATGAACCTTATAAACATGTTACATGATTCTTACATGCATTTTGCACGTTACATGAATTTTGCGCGCAGGTTATGTAAATTTTGGGCATCGCATGTGAATCTTGCAAGAATATAATTTGTGTCATTATGAAAATGTTACAAGAATACTACAAGAATATTGGAATTTTGTGTGATTTATTGCTCGTATCCCAAATAAAATGGAATGGAATAAGCAATTGGGATTTAAAAGAATTCATTTTGGCCAAAAATTAGTTCTTTTTACACAAATTCAATAACGGCTTCTCGACTAAATCAAACTTAATTTGGGAAAGGAGCATTAAAAAGCTTACGCCAGTTATTATAGCGAAATTATAATTTATCAATTCATTAAGACAGTGATAATATACGTTTCGACCTTTTATTCAGTCATTTTCAATATTTTAACAAATATTTAATTTTTTAAAATTCTTTTTATTTCATATATTCAATCCAATTTCTGTTCATTTAATCATTCCATTTTGTTTACTGGGATGATCGATATCTTTATTACTTTGGAGCGATTATGTAAAAAAATTATTTCTTAAGAGTATCTTATTAGGTAAAATTAGCAATTAAAATTTTTTCATTGTGATATAAATCGTCGTGTACGATTTATACCAGATTTCTGCTTTGTTAACTCAAAAGATAAATTATTTCATAAATATACTATGTTTTTTAAGACTGATACATGATCATACAACACTGAAGAATCATACATAATACTATATTCTTGAATGATCTGTATTCTTGAATCTTCTGTAAAGAAATTATTTTTTAAGAGTTTCTTATAAAGTTAAGGCAAGATTTTTTTATTACGATATAAATCGTCATGTACGATTTTTATTCCAGATTCCTAAGGTCATTAAAAATTACTGGTGAAATTCATGAATAAATTATATAAGATTCTTATATGATCGTGTACGTTCATTTAATAATCTTGATTGATCACATACAATTCTTTTAAGATTTGGTAAAAAAACTTATAAGAATTTTCAACAGGGTAGAAATATATCAGAGACAAATATAGTTGAAAAACATTCAATGATAGAAATCATGAAGCATTATTTTGGCTTTTTTTGATAATGATGTACATACTTAAACTCTAATGAGGAACCTTCAAATATCGTAAACAAAATAGATTTGTATATCTCAGATGTGTATATCTTAAGAGAAATATGAATCCTTTGAAATATTGAAAAATTAACGCTGCAAAATATCTGTTTTTGTCAAAATTGGCTAAAAAGTTTTTATGTGTTTCTACAACTTCAGTTTCCTCAGAGCGAGTATTCTCTACAACAGGAATTATTCTAAATAAAAGGAGAAATAGATTTGATAATAACACTAAATAAAATTCTGTTTCTACATAATTCATAAATGATTCTTATTTAACAATAAATCATTGGCAATAATAAATAAATATAAATTGTTTGAAGGTGGCTTAAAAATACAAAATATAAATAAAAAGAAGCCACAACGCTAGATGTTTTAAACGAAAGTCATATATTAGGTGTAAAAAGAAATCCATTATTTTTCCAATAGATGGCTTTAGTAATCTGTATTTCACAACATCTACGTTTTTATGATAATTTAAATATATGATATATCCTTTTCATTTATTATATTTAATAAATAAATAGTTTATTATCTTATTTGTATATTTATACAATATATTTATTTAATGCATTTATTTAATGTATTATATGTTATATAATGT
>JAANIC010002027.1:21013-36996 GCA_017607545.1 Acromyrmex charruanus
CTCCCCTTCTTCCCCTTTCCCTCTCCCTCCCTCCCCCTTCTCTCTTTCTCTCTTTAATAGTTATTAAAACCAAAAAACTATACACAAAAACATCGTCCACACAAACATATATATAATTAGTTAATATTAATTAGATAAGAGGAAAAAAAATTAAATGTCAAATGCATAAAATGTAAAACCCGTTGCATATATATAATAAAACTACAATAAAACACCAATCTGCAAGAATAGTTACAATAATAATTAATATGTAATGTGTTTTACATTTTATACGTTTGATACACTTTTTTTTTCGTTTTAACTAATTAACTAATTAATTGTATATGTAGGTATACATTTGTTTGAATAATGTTTTTGTGACCGTAACTTTTTGTTTTAATAATTGTTAGCCTTTAATATTCTATACCGATTATTTATTTATTTTTTGGCTGAAGAAGAGGTTTTGTGAATTTGTAACGATCCCTATTTTAGAAAATTTATTTTTGCCCTTAACTTATATTATATTTGATAATTATTCATATTGGCTTTCTTTTTTTTACTATATTTTTTTATTTTATGTAAATTAAATTACACGGTTCGAAAGATTTTTTAAAGCTATTTTTAAAAAATTATCCTTTGGAAATGACTTTTAAGAAAGGTTGAATCACTTGTACAGAAGATATTGAATTTCCAAATCGAATAATTCATGTTGCTAAATGTATAATAGAATATAGTAATAGTGTACATTCAAGAATCTTTTTCTATATCGTCTCTGATTCTATTAATTTTAAACTTGTTAGTTCCTTCAAAAAAGTGAGAAAAATAAAACGTTTAATTCTTTTCGATAGCGCTCTACATCGTACATCGCGTTTACTCGATACATTCACAAATGTGGAGAAAGAGTGCTCGATAAAAGTCATCGCTACACCGTCATTATGTTATAAAAATAGCATCAAGAAATTTTACTGTTTTCATTTTTTCTTTGGCGGAATTTCAGGCGTGATATACCACAGATTTTTCTCTCTGGTATATTTCATGCTCTAATTGACAGCACTCATTCTCCGAAATGCGTTTTGTCGAGTTTTTAATGCTCAAGATCTTCATGAAATCCATACATTATTCGATTATTACTATTAATTTAAACATCATTGTTCTTCTGAATCATGTGATGCATACGTACATACAGCGTGTCGATAGATTAACAATAAGATGTAGATTCAATAAGATTATGCTACTAATATAGATATGATAATGATACAACGGAGATTTTTGTAAGGAGAATGTTAATTTAGGACCGTTTTTCGGTCAAAATGAAAAAAAAAATCTCAAGATATACAAATTGTGTATCATATTAAACGGCTACTCAAGTGAATGATATATCTCTTATCTTGGGGAAACGTCGGAAACATAGGAGCAATCGTAAACAAAACAAATAAGTCTATCATATTTATGCTATTACATTTATTAAAAAAGTAAGAAAAAGTAAGACAAAAATTGAGCAATAAGGATTGTATTATTTCAACATGCTAACGTTTCTTTTTTGAGAAGAAAAATTCTGCAAGACGTACACTTTGTCGCCATAATTGTATATTGTGATAAGATATAACTACTACATTCAATGTGGCACAATTTTGTTGTAATCTCTAGTATATACGTATTGCATATCGAAGGCGTAGTAGAAAAAAAAATAAGCAGGTGTATTACTAGATGCTTTTTGTGGAATAATTTCATCCTTGTTGTTTATCCCAAAAGCAAATGATGAGCGTTATGAGCTTCAAGTAGAATGTAATCCTAATAAAACATAGAAAACATTATCATCGTTTTTAAAATACTTTTAATATCTCCAGTATGTATTGCTATCATGCATACGTATGAAAGAATGTATAGTATTTATTAAAAAATTCTATATAATCACTTTTTTAGATCTAAATCTAAGAATTTCAAAGACGTATTTTCATATGATCCTGCAGTTTCCTCAACAATTTACCATTTGAAAATCCGTTTGAACAGCCGTTTAATACGATCGTATGTAATTTGTATAACATTTTTATTTTGACCAAAAAAACAGCCCTAACTTAACATCCTCCTTCGCTATAAATTGCAATAATTCTCTCTCACTCATCACATGTACACGCACACGTAACGTAATAACACTTACTTCGCTATAAATTGCGACAATTCTCTCTCACTCACTGTATACGCACATGTATCATAATATCACCTTTCGTATTTCTTACACGCACGTTTTATTATCCTAGAAACTTCGTGTTCTCATTTATACCGCATTTCAATACGATACATGAAGAAAAGAAGTAACTTTTTGGCAATTTCGATTGCCATCTGATTAGACTCGTCAACATTCTCTAGCACGAATGGCATATTTTATCATATAATAGTAAACATTAAAAGGAAATTCATTCACAAGGTACGTTCCTCTCCGATTGTAATATAATTTCGTGCAATGTTACTAGAAGAGATAAAAATATTCGATACGTATTTCTTATCGGTAACCAAATATACGTATTTAAGAAATAAAATTAGTCATCGCTTGATATCGGTCAAATTTTTGTTTTTTAATCATAAAGTGTCGTCTACAATAAATAGTTATAGCAATAAAGATTGTAAATATGTCGGGAGTAAACTAGTTTTCCGGCCCAGCCAGAAATGGTTAATTGATCAGCATCAAATCGAGCAGACCAGAAGTAACTACAGCTAAGGCTATGTCTTCTGATCCCTGAAGACAAAGATAGCCTTAGCTATAATAACTTCTGGTTGGATAACAAAAAGACGCCCTTAATTCAACGTCGCTCCATGTCAAATCGATATTGATCGATCAGTCACTAGCTGGGAATATAATAGGACGTAGAATAGGGGCCGGTTTCAACAACGCTAAGTAATTGGCATAGATGAAACCGGCCCTAAGGGCCTTTTTCACCAACTTCTGAGTGACTTCTCTCAAGTACAATCACGCAGCGTCAAAACGCTAGCGGCTCTGGCCACTTTGCATGACCTCCTATAAACCGTCGTTTGGCTGTTTGAAGTTTGGAGAGGCCAAATTACAATGGAACTTAGACCTAAGTCTACAATGAACAGTAGAGGCTGTAAACACATTGGAAGTAAGCTGGTTTTCCCGCCTAGAAATGGTTGATCGATTAACGTCAAATCGATGCTGATTCAATATCAATCGACATTAATTCGATATTGATCGATCAATCACTTGTAACTGGGGATGTAATAGGGCCTGGTTAAATCTGTTAAATTTATAAATGGTTAAAATCTATTTCGCTTACTCTACGTTCTAGTACATTCCCAGCTACAAGTGATTAATCGATCAATGTCAAATTAACGTTAATCGACGTTGAATTAACATCAATTTGACATCAAACGATGTTGAATCAACATCGATTTAACGTTGATCGATCAACCATTTCTGGCTAGGCCAGAAAACTAGTTTAGGGTGCTGTCCCATGACAATTAATCCCATGAATTTCGGAAAACAGAATCTTAGAAAAATAATAGAGTGGGGATCAATCAATCAGAATTATTAGGATGCATTACTGTTCGTCTGCACATATTCATTAAATACAAGATTATCGAAATTGAATTTCTATATGTATAGAAAAAAATTCATTATTAATAAATAATTGTTCGACAAGTATTCATTAATATATAAGTATTCATTTTTCCAGCATATAAATATAACCATTTATATCGTTGAGGACAAAATTGCGTGCTTGTCAGTCTGAAATTTTTGTGACTGTTCCCCATGGAGCGACTTTTTCGGAAAACAGACTGTTATTCTAACTTCCAACCGTCTTTTAATTTAAAAAAAGATTCTTCTATTATCTTCTGTTATAATAAAGAATCGAAATTTTATTTTCTTGTGAATTCTTTTACTATATAATAATTATCTTTTTTCATAAAATATTTAAAATAAATTTTCTGTCTTAAGATTTATAAGTCTCTCTCTCTCTCTCTCTCTCTCACTTTCTCTCTCTCTCTCTCTCTCTCTCCTCCCCTCCCCTCTTTTCCCTCCCCTTCCTCCCTTCCTCTCTCTCTCTCTCTCTCTCTCTCTCTCTCTCTCAGCTTTCTTGCTAAAGCCCTAACATGAGGATCTAAGTATGATGTCCAATCTCTGATTTGAGGCTCTCTAAGGGAGACTTGCTACGACAGACGACTCGCACAATTCGATACACAACACCAAGTTTTGAAATTGCGTGCTTGTCGATCCGAAATTTTTGTGGCTGGATTTCCCATAAAGCGACTTTTTCAGAAAACAAACTGTTATTCTAACCTCAAACCATCTTTTAATTTAAAAGATTCTTCCATTATCTTCTGTTATAATAAAGAATATATCAAAATTTTATATATATAATTTTATAATAAAGAACATTTCCGAAATTGATTTTTTTCACAACAATTGATTTTTTTCGGAAATATTGATCCATGTAGAACCCAGCTACAAAAATTTCAGACTAACAAGCACACAATTTTATCCCCAACAATGAATTTATATATGCTGGAAAAATGAATACTTACCCAGCAAACACAAAGTTGTGGATATATGTAATATGTCAGTAATAGTATGTAATAGTATGTAAATAATAATCTGTAATTATATGTGGCACCATATATAATCATATAAAGAACATAGAGTGTTCCGAGACGGCAAAATATTTGGAAAACTGTAAGATTTGTAAAAAAATGTTTTAGATAAACGTTGTAGAGTTTGAAAAGGCCTAGCCGCTGGCTTCAGTTGATGGCTTTGGGTGACGTCGCCAAGATAGGACAAAGTCAACTCGAATTTTTTAAATGAGACCCCTATTTTTTCTTTTATTTTCTTATAATCCTTGTTTAGATGTTTTCAAAACACTTAATTTTATTCATTTTATGTCAGCCGTTTAGAAGTTATTGAATATTTTATGATGAAATGACTGTAGGTGAATTGAACACAAAACTGTTCATTTTTTTGTGCTAAAACTTATATGTTTTGTTTAGCAGGTCGTAAGCTGTAACATATGAAAAAACTATTTGATTTCACCGGAACCCAATTTCATACAGAATTAATGCGAGGTCCTTTAATGATGGTTCATTATCTAGAAAATCATAAGTTATTTTAATAAATAGTAGTATTTTTTAAATCTGTGCTTAATAAAAATATATGGAAATGTATTATAAAATAAATCATCAAAATTCAATTTTTTAATATAGCGGAAACCGGCACTATGAGTCACAAAAATTCAAACTCTTTGCATATAAATATAACAATTTTTGTATCATTTTTTAAAATAATTTAAGCATAATGCATATTTAAAAATTTAATAAGCATATTTAGTAAATATTTATTAGTTTTTAAGAAAAAAATAAAACATATTTTTTAAGAAACCCATGGTGCCTCATACCCGGGGTACTATGAGTCACATATAAAATAATAGGATTATGCAAGAAATAATGATAAAAGTTGAAAAGTATTTTCATTTAACCTACACATTCTTAGCATAGTCACTAATACAATAAAATATAATTATAATTAATAATTATTAAATAATAAAATAGAAAGTTATAAGAAAACAAATGAGAAATAACCATTAATATAAGATAAAAAATTTATTACGATAAAATAAAATTAATTGCTTAGAAGTATAAACTGCCCTTATAGTATTATACATATATTTTCTGTTTTATACATATATTGTCCCATTTCATCATGAATATTTAATGTATGTCCTTGATTCTTGGCCTCAACTATACATTTAATTATATATTTATTAGAAAACTATAAAAACTAAATATTAGATTATTACTTGTAACGTAATAAGTCGAGAAAAGATGCGCAGAAAGATGCACCATATCTTCATACATGTATCTTCTACTACAAAAATAATATTAAAATATTTTTATGCGGTTAAAAAGTTACTTTTGTACCACGAAAATCATTAATGATCGATGCTTTTCGATACAATGAAATTTAATCACTGCCACCTAGATAAAAAGTATGAACAACGAAGTAACAGTCGTATTGTATATATAGTACAGTATTAATTTAAACTTACTAGATTATATTAAACAATCGATGACTCATGGTGCCCCGGTTTCCCCTAAGTACATCATCATGTATTCAGAATCATTTATGTAGAGTTACATTGCGATACATGAACTAGTTGTCCAGGAAATAAATAAAATATTTATTTGTTCTATATCTTTGTAATTAATGAGTGAATTGCAATGAAACTTAAATAAATTACGTTAAATATTTAAAATAGTTATAAAAAAAAATGTAAATTTTTTTATCATTTAAAAAAATTTTTATTTTTAACAATAAAAATAATAACAAATAGAATAAATAAAAATGTGTTATTAAACAAAAATATAATCTTATTTACACAACTTTCATACGTGTATAATTTATTTGAACTATAAATATTAGGAGTACAAATTAGTTCGGTCCGTTTTCCAAAAGATGGCTCCGGCTGTTGTGAATGATTCATAGTGACAGCTGATTTTGGCGTTTTCAGAGAGGTTAGACATCTGCTAATAATGTTCAGTTTATATCGCTTTGAGTTTCATACAAAAACCTTGATTTTTACTGTGTTTGAAATATCGAATTTTGTGTTTGAAATGTCGAATTTTAACCAAGCAGCATTTGCGGGAGGTTCTAATTTTCTGCTTTAATTGGAAGAAAAGTGCAGCTGAAGCCCATCGAATGCTTGACGAAGTTTATGGTGACACTGCTCCAACTGATAAATCATGTAGGGAATGGTTTCGACATTTCAAGGATGGAGATTTCAGAGTTGAAGACAAGCCTCGCTCTGGACTGCTAAAAAAATTCGAAGACAAAGAATTAGAGGCATTATTCGAAGAAGATCAGAGTCAAACGCAAGAGGAGCTTGCAGAATCATTGGGAGTAACTCAACAAGCCGTTTCTGCACGATTGAGAGCCATGGGAATAATTCAAAAACAAGGAAATTGGGTGCCTTATGAACTGAAACCGAGACGTTGAAAGGCGATTTTTCTTGAGAACAGCTGATTCAAAGACAACAAAGAAAAGGTTTTTTGCATCGGATTGTGACTGGAGATGAGAAGTGGATATTCTACGACAACCCCAAGAAGAAAAAATACTACGCTAAGCCCGGTCAATCGTTGCCATCGACCTCAACATCAACACCAAAGCCGAACATTCATGGTTCGAAGATCATGCTCTGTATCTGGTGGGACCAAAAGAGTGTTGTTTACTATGAGCTGCTGGAACCTGGCGATTCCATTACGGACGATCGGTATCGGCTACGATTGATTCATTTGAGCCGTGCATTGCGAGAAAAACGGCCGGAATATGAGCAAAGACATGATAAAGTTATTTTTCTTCATGACAACGCTCGGCCTCATGTCGCAAAAGTCGTAAAAAAATATTTGGAAACGCTCAAATGGGATATTTTACTGCACCCGCCGAATTCTCCGGACATTGCTCCTTCTGATTACTGGTTGTTCCGAAGGATGCAGCACGTCACCGGTTGACTTCTTTCGCAGAAATCGAAAATTGGCTCCAAAATTGGATCGCCTCCAAAGACGAGTCATTTTTTCGAGATGGAATTCGAAAATTGCCTGAGAGATGGGAAAAAGTAGTAGCCAATACTATTAATTAATCTGTTCATTCATTTTGTTTTGAAATAAATGCATTTTTGAACACAAAAAAAACGGATCGAACTAATTTGATACTGCCAATATTAAACATACTTCCAAATTTAATTTTTTTTGCAGAGACTGTACATGAGATACATCCTTAATGAATACTTATCAAACAATTATTTATTAATAATAAATTTCTTTTTATATGTATAGAAATTCAATTTCGATAATCTTGTATTTAACGTATATATGCAGAGGAACAGTTTATAGTAAAGCATCGCAATAATTTTGATTTCTGCAACGACCTTAGAGATTTGATCCGTCATATTTTTCAGGACTGTTTAGAATAGAACGAGATAGACTATTCACATCTTAATACAAACGTACACGGAAATGCTTAAGATAAAATGAGATATCCATGCGTTCTATCTTGTATATTTATCTCGTTCTATCTTGAGCTATCCTGAGGAGTATGGTGGATCAATCAGAAGTTATCTAAACGGTGTCCAACCTCTGACAACCTCTGAGGATCTCTATTGACTCCTGCACACAGAACGCGGTAACGCTGCCGCGCGGCGGAAGTTGGATTAAGTTCAATTTTTGTCGCGCGGCGGAAATTATATATCTATTACTTCCGAGTAAGCGAGATGTTAATTGACTATCGTGCCAACTTCCGCCGCGCAGCAAGTGTTGCCGCGTCCTGTGCGCAGGAGCCATATGTAGATCGGGTTTTAATCTTCCCGGCGCAGTGGCACGGCGCTGCGACGCAGTATCCGCTAAAACTCTAGATGTATCAAAGTAATGCATAGATCTTCCATTTTGGACCTACTAATCATGCCCTAATAAAGGTTTTTCATGCTAGCCGTAGACATATGAGATAGACCCAACATTAGCTATATATACTTGGGTTTGGCCATAGACATAATGGATATTTTCCAATGAGTGTATGGTAACTGCCTACAATCCAATTGCGCACAAGCCAATCACAGAGCATTAAAAAAAAACTCTAAACTCCTTATGTAGAAGTTGCTGTGATTGATAGTGGGGAATTGTTACAATACACAATTGCACCGCTCCCCTTTCCAATTGCTTAACTCATCTTAACACAAATATACACAGGAATGTACAAAATGTGACATTGTGCATGATTCAATTGGAATAGAATGTGTACGGTTGAGATCCGTTTCGGATAGAGTTAGATTAAATATAGCTTTTTCTGCCTATATTAAACAAAAAAAAAATAAATAAAAGTGCCACTCAATTTTCAACCTTATTTATAGCCGCCGCAGTTAGTAACATGTAATTGTCACTAAAAACACAAGCTTACACAGCCCTTGACTGAGTACAGATGTGTAGTGTTGTCGACCATAACGGACAATTGGAACGCAACTTGTGTCGCCGTGTGCACAAGAGTGTCTAGAGATATTTCAATTGGAAAGCACCCAGTATCTCTAGATCGAGCATTGTTAGAAATTTCAGGGATAGTCCTTATTTAGAAAAGGACGCACCCCACCGGTCCAGGTGCGTTCTATCTCGTGCATGTGGGAAACGAGAGAGAATGTATCTGAGCCAGTATGAGTGCGTCCTTTTTTAAATGAGGACTACTCCCACTCCTCGAATGCTCGGTCTAAAGATACTATGTCTATGGATTTGGCAGAACGGTGTGACAGTAAGGCATTAGATATGTAGCACGGAGTAAAAAGGAGATCAAAATCGAGGTTGAAAATGGGTTGCAACACTCGAAACACGGTGTTGGAAAACCCATGGAAAATCGGGACGTGATTTTAGTGCCATTACGGGAAAAGTTGGAAGTATACATAATATCACGTACGGAATACACATGTATGCACGTTTTATTTTTAATACAGGAATTCCAATTTGTATAAAATTTAATTTTATTCGATTAAAGTAGTGCAGCAATATTTATTGAAAAATACATACATTTACGCATACTCATAAATTATCATTAAATTATCGTTTTTGAACTTACTGACATCAAAAAAACTTTGAAATTAAAAAGAATAAAAACGACTTGAACGACAATTTTCCTTTTTAGAATATATTTTATACATGAAAATACACAAATTTACAGAATTATAGGAAAATGAGAGAAAAAATATTTATCAAATCCTCTAAGTTGACAGTTTTCTCCGACAGGAGCGCTTAAATTTGTTCTTCCATACAGCGCTTTTCCGACATCATCTTTCGAGTCCTTTTTTTGGGACCGCCACTTGAATTCGGTCTCCTTCCTTTTACTCCGTGATATGTAGATATTCCTATTCGCCATCTTAGTTCCACTTGATTAATAGGTTATAGTATGATTAGATTATGTTCGCTTTGGCATAACGCTTTAAGCATTGTTGTTATTTCAGCTTTGTTGTTTAGTAAATATTAAACAAGGACAATTGATACTTACAAGCGTTGTGAGCGGGAAAGCGAACGCAATTTTAGTGACAAAGGTAAATGTTAAGAAGAAAATTTTGATAAAAATACACTGAATGTTTTTGCGTAAAGATTTGACAAGAAAAAAGTGTTGCTCTGCACCGAGATATTGATCCTTAAAATCGACGACTATTTGGATTAGGAAATCTGTCGCAACAGTGGTTCACTGCTTTAAAAACACAAATTCACTGCTTTTTAAATACAATTTCATTTTAACAAAGAATTTATGTTTTTAAAGCATAGTGAATTACTGTTATGACAGATTTCCTAACTCGAATAGTCATCGACTTTAAGTATTAATACCTCGGTTCGTGGAACAGAGCTATATTTTTTCTTATCAAATCTTTATTTTTGCACGAAATTGCATTGATTCAGTATATTTTTGTCAAAATTGGAGGTGAGCAGACTTTTTTTAATTATCATTTACCTTTGTCACTAATCGTCCCAATCAGTAGACAATGTTTTTTAAACGTTTATTTCTCATTAATTTTACATTTTTCACGATTCATTTTCAAAATTCATTATTTTAACGTTTATTTAACGTTTATTAAATGTTTATTTATATTATAATTTTTCATTTGAAATATAATAAATGATAAAAAAATATTGTTTAAACGTTTATTTAACGTTTATTTAATATTTATTTTGAATTTATTTTTATTTGAAATAATGGTTCGAAAAAATATTTTTTAAATGTTTATTCAATGTTTATGAAATGTTTATTCATTAATTATTCCTTTTAAATAAAGATTGATAGAAATGTTTTTTAAACGTTTGTTTAACGTTTATAAAACGTTTATTTTACATTATTAAAATGTGGTGATAAGAAATATGAATTTACTTCGTGTTTAACGTTTAATAAATGTTCATTTCACATTACTTATTTGTTTGAAATAATGGTTTAAAGAAACATTTATTTAACGTTTTTTTAAATATTCATTTGTAATAAATTTTATATTTTATGAGTCATTTTCAAAAAAACATTTTTTGAACATTTACATAATGTTTATTAAATATTTGTTTTTTGTTATTTATTTATTTAAAATATTTTATTTATTTAAAAAAACGTTTATTTAACTTTTATCTAACGTTTATCATAAATATGTAAAAAATGTTATTATTTTCTAAAACTCAAATTAATAAAAAACGGTCGAAATAATAAAATAATCGCGGAAGAGAAGTTAACACAATATAATTGCATTAAGTGTACCATATATGAACAATAAGAACTGTGTCCATCGATAGTTATAAGTGGCATAATGAATAACCCTTAGATCCCAGGTTCAAAATCCGGCCGCACACGATAAGTGAAAAAGACTAAAATTAGAAATAATTAATAAAATTAGTTGTTTAAGACACTGTTTTTTTTAGACACTGTTGATAAAAAAAAAATAAATTAAAAGAATAATTCTACATTATCATTTTTTCTAATTTTGTTCAAATTAATTCACATAATTTTAACATTAAAAAACGTTTTTTTAACGTTAAAGAAATGTTTCTTCAAACGTTAAATAAACGTTTTTTAAATGTTAAAAAATATTTTTTAAATGTAACAAAAACGTCTTTTTAATAAATAAAAAAGGATCTATCCCATTAATTAAACGTTTTTTTAAATACTTTTTAAATGGTTTTTGCAATGAAAAAAAATTTTTTTAAATCATTTCAGAAACATTTCTTTGCTAATTGGGATACTATAAGGGAGACCGGGTTAGTTGAATATAGGGATAAGTAAAATCGAGACTACATTAAAAACAAAACACGCGAGACACGCGTAAACGTGTCTGAGCACGCAGCAGCGACTGTCACTAAAGTCTGCTGTAACATTTTGTTGTGAACACATCTATGATAAAAGTTTTGCCACAATTTTAAAAAATCGTACACCTAAGTAAATATTTTTAATCTTAAAGTTTTTGTTTTACAATCGTATATGATTGTCTGAAATCGTATATGATTTGATTTCTACTTAGATAGTAAGTGTAGTTCTTATTTAATAAAGTCCAACAGATTTTTTTTGTTTGTGTGTCTTTGTTATCATATATTGTTAATGTTTTTAAAAAATAAACGAATGGGGATAGTAGACTAACCACAGCATGGAACTGTATGACTCATTTAGTGACAACTCTTATAGTACTTACTCAAAATTTTATTCCTTTAAAGAGATTTTCCTCAGTGGTAAATGTTATAAGTTTAGTTCCCTCATGTCCAATCTCGAAAATTAGGCTTATTCGACGTGTTTTTGCACGAAATGAACAAATTTTGCAAAAAGAAATATTGTTTGCCCTGCGAAGCGAATGTTTGTGTTTAAAATATATTTTTATAAAAGTTTTATTAATATCTAGCCAAAGATATAGAAAATATATTAATCTTTTAAGCTTAAAATACATTAATCTTTATTTTAATAATCTTAGTCGAATTATCCCGGTCCCGGGGCTAATTGAATCAGATGGAATGCATTAGAAAAATGCATTTTTTTCATATTACTTATCAGTTTCCCCTTATTATTAAAATATTATTAGGTAGTCAAATGTATGTAATAAGAGATGGTGTAGAATTTATTTTTTCGATAAGTCTCTTAATTTTGTCTGTAAAAAATTCGAAACTAAAAAATGAGTCTATTAGCCTCAGTCTCCCCTATAATCAAATAGAACCAAAATGGCGAATAGAAATACCTACATATCTAGTACCTTAGCGAGAGGCAAAATATCGGGGCAGCTTATCCTTCTTTGCACGCGTATCTTGACATTGCACTTACTATGATAATAATCAAGAATTCTACCTTTTTCATCGATTTTAACGAAATTAGGAAATTATGAAATCACGATCCGGAATAGGACTGCGGAATACAGAATGAGTCATTGAAGCAACCAATCAGCGCTATTCTTCACTTTTCCATCACGCAAGTTTTGTGTGCTATGTTCACATGATGCGTCCAACAAGGATGTATCCAACATGAATATAATTTAAAAACTACTAACTTCATGTTAATAATTTGCTTATTAAAATAAAATATAATTTTTCTCAAATTGTAAAAACAATTATCACTGTTGTAGTATTTAATGTTTTACAATTAATATTTACAATTTCGTGACAATTTTTTGAACTACTTTAACGCATTTACTATCATTTTTCCTCATCGTGTGAACATGGCATACAAAACTGGCGTGATGGAAAAGTGCGGAAAAGGGCATACTGAAATCGCACGTAATGCATCATTATTTTTTTGATCTTGGTATCTATAGGTTATGCACTCAGATTTTGTCATTTTGCTTCATTCGTCCCGACATTATGCAAGTCCATCATATCAATCGGCATCAAATTATTTTAACCTCTCAAAATACGACGGTTTATTACAAGAACAATGACGCACTCGCTATTCCGCAATATCAAATGCGGAATAGCAGTGGTTGTTTCAATGACGCATTCTCTATTCCGCAGTCCTATTCCGCACTGTGTGATTTCACCCTTAGGCTCATTCGATGCGTTTTTGCACGAAATGAACGAATGTGGCAAAAAGACGCTGTGCCTCGTAAACCGAGATGTCGTTGAAGTTAACGATTATTCAGGTTAACAAATCTGTCACATCGTGGCATAGAAACATGAGAACATGTAAATGAGGAAAGAATAAATATTTTCTGCTTTAATTTCATCAAAATCGGTAAGGAAGGTAGAATTCTTGAGTATTACCAACGACGAAATACTATTGGGTGCTTTCCATTTGATGATACAAGTCGACACAAGTGTTCTATTTTTGTCACTCTCTGAATGTCAACAAGAATAGAACGATGCTTATGTCGACTTGTGTCAACTTGTGTCATCAAATGGAAAGCACCCATTAAAGACCATCGGACCTGAGCAAATTTTCGTAACTATCAATGGAGTCCGGAGGACCCGGAGATAATTGAAGAAATGACGTTACTGATACAAACAATGATGTTACTGATAATTAATAAAGTTTATAATTATTAACATAAATATTTCGATAATATATTATTAAATTCGTGATTTTTTATTACATAAATACTGTATAAATAAGTATGCATACTTTTAATGCTATAATATCTTATATATTGCCGAAAAATTACAGTTTTTTCTCTGCAGTTTTTTCTTATCATCTCTATTGATAATCAAACTCGGATGATAACATTCACAGTTTTAAATAAAAATCGAATATTAAGTTTTAAATATATGTAGATACATGTCTACAAAACTAATAAATCATGAAATTAGTACCGTATTACTAGTTTCTTACTCTTAGGCCCGGTTGCACCAACGTTACTTTAATTTTAAGCGAGATTTAAAATTCTCTTTAATCCCTGTCTCTTTTCGGTTTTAAAAGGAGATAGAGAGAATTTTAAGTTTCGCTTAAAATCAAAGTAACGTTGGTACAACCGGGACTTAATTATTTAAATTTTAACAGGAACGCGAATTCCATAAGCGCCGATGGTCTTTAATAGTATCTCGTTGATGGTATTATAATCTAAATGTCAAGATGCGCATCCAGAAAACAATAGATTACCTCGATATTTTGACTCTCACACTGTTCTGCCAAACCCAGCATATACTGTAGAAATGTATATGGATGCTAGGTCTATCTTATATGTCTATGCGCTTGATGCTTATTTTCAGCATTAAAATAGGTCAGGTGAAAAAATTGATAAATATCATTATATATGATGCTATTTTGACGCTAAATATCGACCTATTTTAACGCTAAAAATGAGCGTTAAACATTAGCATGAAAAGTCATCTTCATACTAAACGCTTATTGGACTACAGGCAACTAAATTGAAATGGCGGTCGAAATAGCCAATAGAAAAGTTGTCTGCATTTCAGCTCAGATAAAAGAAACACTTTCATAAATCTAGAGCTTTAGTATCCGCCGGGATACCATTCGCCGGGGTCACTTCTTGCGTGGGATTTTGGGCTAGATAATATAAACTAGAATTCCTAGAAAAATAGAATGTAGCTATCGGTCCATGTTTTCTATTAGCTTCGGTTAGCTTGTCCTCATTATGACAGCACGAATCACAATATAAGGAAATAGCGCGCTTTGAAATACATATAGACATGAAATAACACAAATCATCCTTTATTAATGTATTTCATATTATAATCATAAGGAAATGTTATAATTATAAAGAAATATTGTTATGAAGAAATACAATCTGTCTAATGAAAATATAAAATTTTAAATTAAAACAGTTTCAAACAACGATACGGCTGATATCAAATGTGTTCCGCACACATTTTCACAAACGAGGGGCCGATGTAGGTGGGAGAATAATAAAAACGAAATGTGAAATAAAAAAGCCCGGCAGGCTTAACAAAAATTGAGTATGATACAACACTCAAGCCGAGATAGGACAAACACGTCCGTCTCGGTTCATGCTCGTCGTGAAACTGACTTCTAAATACAAAAGTGTAAAGTGCATACATTAAGAACATATCCCTATCACTTTTATTTGACGGCTTTATTTTGATGGCCTAAACTCTGTTTTTCTAGGGACTCTAATATAGGCGATCATCTGGTTAATTTTTAAACTAACGAATAGCTTTCAAAATTTTGTATTTTTTATATATTTATGTATAATTAAGCTATCGTATTACTTCATATTATACTTCGATCAGATTATAACCAAAAAAAATTTAGCTGATTTCCGAAAACTGGTTTCATGTCTTATTTGTTGTGTATTCACATATACGCAATAGATCATTTATTATTATTTGATAAATAATCAAATATATCTAAGGATGCGGTCGAGTTGCCGCTACAAATGCTTCGAAACATTTTTTAATCAATTAATAAAATTCTTTCTTCTGATTGGTTAATCAAATACTTCGAAGCATTCGTAGCGTCAACTTGACCTCACTCTTGGACATGTTTGGTTGCTGATAAAAAAATATATATCAAATAATAATAAATGATTTACTGCGTATAT
>JAANIC010002027.1:41945-69509 GCA_017607545.1 Acromyrmex charruanus
GTTTTTAATAATGGAAATGTTTTTAATAATGGCTCGTTTTTACAAAGGAAAAGTGTCAAACAAAAGTTGCATAGTTTCAAGGGGAACGTATTTTGATCATGTTGTCTTTCTTCTAAAGGCATTAAAAAATATGAAAGTCACTTCCATTTTTTTTTAACGGAATTGTATGATTTTTTTACGCAATAGTTGCTCTAATTTTCTTATTCTGCATAAAAGTATTAAGGTATTTCGTAAACTATTGATTTTTTGATATTCCACCTAAAAGAAAGACAACATGAACAAAACACGTTTCTCTTGAAACCGTTCCATTTTCATTTGAAATATTTTTTCCTATCTCCAAAATTGTGGGTGTTATACGGGTGGCCGGCCTTAGGTGACTCATTCTGTATATATACAGGATGGAGTATTTTAACCATCCCAGGCGGTTATCTTCGAAACTAAGAGAGAAACAGGAAAAAGTTTTATATAAAAATTATAAGTGTATTTTCTTGAGGAAAAGAAGGTAAAAATAACAAATTTTGTATGTGAAACATTACCAAGGTCAGGTCAAGGTTAAATCGATTTTTTTTAATGGAACACTATTTTTGATATCAGAATTTAATAGCTGGTGTCGACCTTTTCAAAACACTATAATAAAATTATTTTCCATTAAGTACTTTTCAAGTTATAAAGCTTGGAAGTTACAGTATCGCCGATATTAGTATTATCCAATGTGTCCAATCGACGACTAAAATCTCTTGAATGTTGTTCAGGATCATGTCCTGGATATTTGTTAAGATCAAGACCATTGCAAATTATTCCTCTTATTTTCATTTGTGCACTAAAAATTTCTTTTTATTTAAAAATTCATTTTTCGTCGGTCAGACACCTTTGGTAGTGCTAATAAAAAGGCGGTACTGTAACTTTCAAGCTTTCCCTGTTGAAAATTCTTTCTCAAGTTTTTTGTACCAGATCTTAAAAGGTTGTGATCAATCAAGATTACTAAATAAACGTACATGATTATATAAGAATCTTATATAATTTGTACATGAATCTCACCAGTGATCTTTAATGACCTCAGGAATCTGGAATAAATCATACACGACGATTTATATCGCAATGAAAAGATCTTACCTTAGTCTTGTAAGAAACTTTTAAAAAATAGTTTCATTACAGGATCACCTAAGAATATGGTATTAATTATATATGATTTTGAAGTGTTTCATGAAAAATCATTTATCAGTCTTAAGAGACATAGTTACGGAATAATTTATTTTCCAAATTGATACAAGAATCTGATTATGAATCTTACACGACGATTTATATAGCAATGAAAAGATCTTGCCTTATAAAAAATTCTTCTTAACCTTATAAGAAAAAATAATTCCTTTATATCCAAGAATACGGTATTAATTATGTATGATTCCTAGATGTTATATGAAAGATTATATATCAGTCTTAAAAAAGTTACAAAAGTTATAGTTACAAAATAATTTATCTTTCAAGCTAGTGCAGGAATCTGGCATGAATCGTATAACAATTTAGATCGCAATGAAAAGATTTTAATTGTTTAATTTAGCTTAATAAGATAAGAAATTATTCCTTTATATGAGAATTATCTTACTCTTAAGAAATTATTCCTTTATATGATCGCTCCAAAATAATAAAGGTATCGATCATCCCAGTAAACAAAATGGAATCATTAATGAACAGAAACTGGATTGAATATATAAAATGAAAAGAATAAAGAAAAATTTAAAAATTTGATAGAATACTGAAGATGACTAAATAAAAAGATCGAAACGTATATTATGATATACTGTCTTAATGAGTTGATAAATTATAATTTTGATAAAACTGGCGTAGGCTTTTTATGCTCCTTTTCCAAATTAAGTTTGATTTAGTCGAGAAATCAATATTCAATTTGTATACAAAGAATTAATTTTTAGCCAAAATGAATTCTTTTAAATCCCATTCAACTCCTTGTTTGTCCCATTTTATTTACTGGGATGCGAGTAATAAATCACACAAAATTCCAATAGTATTCTTGTAATAATATTTTCATAATGACACTCCAGTTATATTCATGCAAAATTCATGTTAAATGCGCGCAAAATTTATGTAACCTGCGTGTAAGAATCTTATAACATGCTTATAAGTAGAGTTGAGTAAGTTAATACTTTTTTTAAACTAAATTAAATTAAAGTTATGGCTTATAAAATTAATAAAATGAAGTTAAAAGGAATAAAAAATTAACTTAAAAGTTAAGTTAAGATTGGATTAAGTTTAAAAAAAGTTAATTTTGAAAAAATAGTTTTTGAGATAAGAATGTTCTAATTTTTCTTAAAATGAGATTACTTTAAATAACATTTACAATATAGATTATTAGATAAACTTAATTTCTTTATTCACATGTAAGTTACTTATATATAGGGTGTCCCGTAAGTTTTTGCAAAGCGCTTTTGTATAGATAAAGCGGATTGAACTAACAATAAATCGAAAAGTCCTCTATCATTTTGCAATTTTCGCAATAGTTAACAAGATATCAATTACTAAAAATTGCCGAATATTGATCTTCAATAATTTTTTATTCTTAAATCTTGTGAGAGAGAAGGGTATATATTTATATTATTTATCTTTCTTTAGAATTTATTTAATTTTCTTTGACTTTCGAAACGATGTTCACGCATGTTTACGACTACATCGACTAGATATTTGTTTAAAAAAATGTACGTAAAAATTTAGAAAATGGGTGGATGTGCAGCACTGTTCACAACAATTCTTCATCTAATGCCTAATTTCTTCATCTCTAGATAACTTTATCCAAGAGACATCTCCCAGAGTAGGACAATGAAGATATCTTCTGGATAAGATTATCCGCAACTTATCCCGAAGTGGAGAAATTGAGCATGGTTCATTTCATATTTATGTTGCTGAAATATAATGTTTATGTCACTTAAAATTAGTGTGATTTAAATATAAGCGAAAATTGACAAAAACTAGAGAGAATAAAAAGTGATTATTGTATGGTATGATGATTATAGAGTCCCTAATCATAAAATCATTGAACTTTTTTTAAATTAATTCTCTAATGTTTACAATTTTATTTTAAAAATATTAGCATTAAGAGAGATAGAAAAATTTTTAATTTAAAAAAAGTTAACAAATTAAAGTTTAGAAGTAACTAAATTAAGTTAAAAATTAATGCATTTAAAATTAACTAAGTTAAGTTAAAAGTTATTAACTTTTTAATTTTTTTTAATTGTTAATGTTTTAACTAATTAATATTCAACCCTGCTTATAAGATTTATGTAACATAGATATAAGATTCTTACGGGATTCTTGATTTACTTATAGATATCGTATGCGTATGATATATTCTTATAGGATCTTGTACGTTTCTGTCCGAAATTCGTATGTGGAAATTTTCTCACAAGAATTTTTCTTGTAAGAATTTGCAGCAGAATTATAACTCGAAGAGTACTTAATAAAAAATAACTTTATTATAGTGTTTTCTCAAAAGTTTTGATACCTAAATTTAACAGCTAAATTCTGGCATTAAAAATAGTGTTCCATTAAAAAAAAAAAACGATTTGACTTGACTTTGGTAATCTCCCATATACAAAATTTGTTATTTTTACCTTCTTTCCTTCAAGAAGACACCTACATATAAAATCTTTTCCTGTATCTTCCTTAGTTTTTGATATCCGCCTGAGGCGATTAAAATGCTCCACCCTGTATATATACACATACACGTAGAACATACAGAATATTAATCTTCTGTGCATGTGTCAACATATTGGAGATATCCTGTAAACTGTTACTTTTTAATGTACATATGGTATTTTGAAATATGCGCATAAAGGGCGAATGTTCCATATACAGATATATTCCGAAATTCGTGAATCAGAATGTCACAGTAAGAAAGTATTCAAAAAATTAAATATAAATTTATGAATTTTTACTTTAAGCGGAAAAAAATGAATACAGATAGACGCAGACTAACGCAAAACCCCTATTATGAGATACCGAGTTCATTTTAAGTAAATGCTAGAAGTCTATGGGCAAAATTTTAAAAAATAATAGGTCACTTTGAAAGGAATTTAATAAGCTTTAAGATAATTTTATATATAATTTAATTCAAATTCCATTTTTTTTTAATTAAAGAAATGTAAAAAGAGTGAGCAAAGTCAAAAAATTGTGCTCCTAATATGAGATGCCCCGAGAAATTGATAGTAAAACACAAAGTATATCAATATTGCAACTAAAAAACTTTATTTAATGTTTCTTAAATACAAACAAACAGCCAGCGTGTGTGAAAAATGAGTATGCGATACATTATATTCAGAACTCATTTTCAGGTAGTTGAAATCTAGCATCGCAGAAATAGGCATTCGACGTTCATTCCGGTTGTCCTTTTTATTATTATGGTTTAGCAGCGATTTTCACTATGACATGGGAGCATTATTTCATATTAGAAATACCCTGGGTATCTCATATTACAATTTTCATGCCTTACGGTTTTACGATCATCAAATCTAACTTCTGTAATTAAGCAATTCAACATATCCCGCATTTTTTTATTAGTACGACCTTACTCTATAATTACATGAAGAATTTATTGTCAAATATTTATTTATTAATAAATAATAAACAAGGTTTAAAGATTAAGGTTCATCTCAATGAAACATGAAGACATTTAAATTCTAAAATCTTTTTTTACAATGACTATAGGCATGATCTAATAATGAATTTTCTACTAAATAGTTTTCAATAAAAGAGCAATAAACTCATAGTGGAATCAATAGATAGCGTTTATTAGTTTAACAGAAACATCGCTATCTCATATTAGGCGCCTATCTCATAATAATAGGAGGCTTTCCTCTCGATATACAGGATTTTATTTTAAGTGATGTGGTCGATTATCTCGCGAGTCGATGATTTTATTAAAAAATTTTTCGAACGAAAGTTGCATGGCTTGAAGGGAGACACATGATGGACAAATGTGAACTTGGCTTTGAGTGACCTTGTCAAAATCGAGTCAAGGTTATTAATGTTTTTTTAAATAGAAAACCCTATTTTTTATTACATATTCTTGTCTATCTACTCATAACTTATCTCAAGAACTTTCCAAAACACTATAATAAAGTTACTTTTCGTTAAGTACTTGTTAAGTTATATCGGCAAGACCGATCATTGATCCGGCCAACTATGAAAAAAAAGAGAAAAGTTGAATCATTCAATTGGAAACGATAGAACTCAATTCCGTGCGCGTGAGCGTATGTCAAGCAATGTGGATAGATCGCGAAGACGCACGTGCGTAAGAATCCCTCTCACACGCGCATGCGTACATGATAACGCCGACGGTACTGTAACTTTCAAACTCGAAAAATACTCAATGAAATGTAATTTTATCATAGTGGAAAGCTCTCGAGATAAGCTACAAGAATATGTAATAAAAAATAGAGGTTTCCATTTAAAAAAACATTAATGACCTTGACCTGATTTGGATAAAGTCACTCAAAGTCAAATCCACATTTCCATCATGTATCCTCCTTCAAAGCACTTCCGTTCGAAAAAATTTTCAATAAAATCATCGATTTGTGAGATAATCGACCATATCACTTAAAATGAAACACCCTGTGTGTGTGTATGCACACACACACGCACACGCACACACGCACACGCACACGCACACGCACACGCACACGCACACGCACACACACACACACACACACACACACACACACACACACACACACACACACACACACACACATATATATGTTCGATAATTCCTCAGAAACGACTAATGATGTAGAGCGGACTAAACTGAGACGGAAAGTCCTGTACCATTTTATAATTTTCGCAATAGTTAACGAGATATTAGTCTCTAAAGATCACTGAATACGCGCATCCGTCCGGTCTACTACTATCAAGTGTACGCCCATTGTTACTTCGGCGCGCGGGCCGCGAGGAATGAGGATGACTTGGCAAGCAGGATTGACAATTAACGATATGACTCTCGCATAGGAGCAGAATGGACTAAATTGAGAAGAAACGTCCTCTACCATTTTGTATTTTTCGCATTAATTAACGAGTTATTAATTTATAAAAATAACCAAATTCATTCGGCCTACCGCCATATGCAAGCGCGTGGCGAGATAAGACCGCCCAGCAATATGTGCGTTCGCCGTTACGTTAGACACGTTAAAGCCAATATCGCTTGTAAACAATGTATCTAGCAATGACAAACATGCGTTTCTCTGGGCAGTCTTATCTCGTGCATTTGGCAGTAGATCAGGCGAATTTGGCTATTTTCCTAAATTAATAACTCGTTAACTAATACGAAAAATATAAAATAATAGAAGATTTTTCTAATCAGTCCATTCTGCCGTTATGCAAGAGTTTTATCGTTAATTGTCAAATATGCTCTAAGTTTTGAACTAATGTTCTGCTGGAGATTGATTACACAGACCCATAGAAAAAAAAGTATCATGTGCTAGAATGGAGACTCGATTATTCTTATGTATTGAGTCGCTGAATACGAAATCTGACATCAAAGTAGGACCATCCAGGGTAAATTTTCAATCTAGCGAAAGAATACGTCAAAAACTTCGAAATCTCTGCTTTTATTGATATATTCTAAAATCATTGGTAAAAAACTTTTGATTAAACTTAGACCATATGTTTCCCGAGTTGAGAAATACTTATCAGCCATTAAAAAATACTATACTGAACACTCTGGAATACTAATATGCTACTACAAAAATCAACCCTTGATATCTCAATTGACGGACAAGGTGGCAACTAACTAACGGCAACTGACTAACGGTGTAGCTACGTCTTCTACATCTATGTATCACTACATTTGCATGACTGGAATCATGCGATACAATAGCTTGATTTTACAAGTTATTTTTTATTAAAATGACTGACATCAAGAAGGCAGCATGGGTTAGCTTCAAAGAAGTTGTAGACAAATTTTTAGGTAATAGAAAAGCGAAAATTACAAAAACAACATGGCTAATACGATAGAAAATTTCCATAAATTAGGTTTAATCAAAAGTTTTTTATCAATGGTTTTAAAATATATCAATAAAAGCAGAGATTTCAAGGTTTTTGACCAATTTTTTCCCTCTAGATTGAAAATTTACCCTAGATGGTCCTATTTTGTCAGATTCGTATTCAGCGACTCAAAATATATAAAGATAGCTGGGTCTCTACTCCAACACATGGTACTTTTTTCCTGTGTAGATCTGAGTTCATCATTATCAGGATTGTTACTTTTTTGTAATGTTTTCTTTAAAAAAAAAAAGGTATCTGATTTGGCTTTGTTGGAGATTTCTTTCCGAAACCGAAAGAAAATCGACGTTCACATGAAAAATTGTAAGTTGATTGAGCTCCCTCATGTCACTTGCGTATAATAGCGTTTTCCCTTGGTTGCACTAGTGCAACACCCAGACGTGTTTCCATGGTGGTAGACGAACTCATTCGGTTTTTCGTGGCTACGATGTACTACAAGTTTTACGCACAAAATAGAATTTTGTCATATCATGTCAAAGGAATGTGTAAAGTCAGTGTGACATTTAAAATTTAAGTTAATCGGAAGCAGAATTTTAGTGCAATAATGAAGTAGTATACACCATGGTGTGCACTATTCCAATGCAGTGCAGTACTTAACGCAACTGCAGTGTAAGGCTACACCCAATGCACCCCAAGGAAAAACGCTATAAGATTTATGGTAAATCATTATTTATATGCACTACTTTAAAAAAAAAGATTTTTCAAAATTTAGAGCAGTTAGTCGGAGAATTTTTCCATGTGCTGGACATTTGTTTAAAAAACCGAAATTTCTAGGCAAAAACCAAAAATGTAGCAATCGTTTATATATTATTATTAAACAATATTATCAATAAAAACAAAAACTCTATAATTCAACTAATCTTTGATTGATTCACGATTACTCATAACGGTAGTGCACCATATAGATTCTTAGATTTGTTATATACAAGTTTAATATGAACGAACCAGAAACATTTATATTTGCATGTCGGATCAAATGTTTGTATTCGAATGGGGAAGGGATAACGGATGTTCGTACATCGAAGAATCATACAGCGCGTAGATCCGATTAAGCGAATGTATGGGAGCGATCTACGCGACGTGCCTTGATTTATATCGATAGAATGTTGCACAATAAGATAGAGTATATAAAAAAACAACTACTGAGAAATATACACAGAGTATTTATAATAGAGCAGTCGCGCCGCTCGAAAATCCTCTTTCTGTCTTTTTCCCTCCGCCATGAGATAGAAATCAACATTTGGCGAAGAATACAAGAATTTAATACTAATATTCTGTCCTCCTCAACTATAAAGACGAACGAGATCCAAAGTGATGAACCATGCGACACTTATAGTGTAATAATGATGCGTGTCTTCGAATATATGCGTGTAAATCGCATGTGTATCATTTGGCATTTTTCATATGGCGTTTGTTTGGTGGCTCAAAATGCTGGATCAGCAATCTGGTGTCAAGATAGAAGAGGTTTCTCATATGGAAAATAGCGCGCTACATTGGCAGCATTAATAATTTGTGCTAGACAATTCGATAGATCATAGTTCTTTACGCACGTACAGTCTTTACGTATCGTTAAATGAAAGAAAATTCATTTCATCTAATTCTATTCTCTTTTGACTTCATCTCGTGTTCGATTGACCTTTGTTCTACATATATGTTATTCTTACTGATCAAAGACGTAAGACATATACAAATATCTTAATATACTCGATAGACGAAAAACGGATGTCGAGTGAGCCACGCTGTACATATATCTGGGCGTTGTCTTTACGTTATTTTTACGTTTGTCTTTACGTTGAAAGATTAAGAAACGACGAGACTTCGCATTCCTTAAAGTCCGCATTTAATAAAAAAACGGTGTTCCTTTCGCGGTACCGAAACGCATGAGTATTAATTCTTAAGTGATGCTTAAACAAAAAGTGGAATATGCGTCATATTTACGTTGATTATCTGTACTCCACAAAAGGAGGGAAGGCCGCGAAAGGATCATTGACCAGATTGGCCTATTTTAATTAGTTTATATTAAACTTGGTCTTGGTGTTCGCACAATCCGTGGCACGCTCAGGAACAAACGTGAAGTATATTATACGTAATCCCTTTTACATCCAGATTTCTCTCTATTCTTGAACGTTCGCTTGTAGCTGCGCGTGAGGCTGTGCGTCGCCACACTGTTCAATGCTGCTTTTGTGCATGCCACGGCACTTGTTTCCTAATTTCTATCCCTGAAACAGACAGAGTTTCTTTCTTTTTCTCGAAATTTATGGTTAAAATAATTTTTGAGAATCGAACAGTTGTTTATCTGAAAAGAATGGTCCAAGCCCGATGTTCGTCGCTTAGAAAGAGACAGGTGGTTTTCGATCAAATACTGTCTATATGTAGAGGAAAAATTAATACTTACACAGGCCCAGGATAGTAATAGGGTGGTGGTCGTTCGTATTCAGTGCTTAAAGGAGGTGGAGTCCCGGCAGCTGGTTGATATCTTGGCGGACCACCGTTGGGGAAATCCCAATTTCTGTAAGAACAATATACAGCATTTCAATAATGCTTGGTTGCTCAAGTTCGATCACGAATTTATAGCGTTTTGCATTTCCTTGATTCCATTTAGCCATTCGCCACTCACTAGCTTCGGACACTTGCTGATTTGACCATAAAAAAAGCTAAACGCTGATCTATCATGTCCTTGCCAGTAAAATGCTTTAGCAAACTAATATACAGCAGCCGATCAAGCGAAATGAAAGTAATACTGTAATCCGATTGAAATATCTCGACAATTGCAAAGTATATTTCCGTCGAGATGGACATGCTTCTCCACGATAATTTGTAAGGTATCTTTAAATAAAATTAACATCAACGGAAGAGATATTGTTCGAGACAAAAGTTTATTTAATAATCGCTCTTATTGAAAACGTTTAATTTTGGTCAACAACAAGAGAACGAGCCCTCCACGGGTGAGGAGAAAATTGAACAAACATTCAGATCCTGTTTCAGACCATTTCATTGCAAAAATCCTATTTCTCTTGCGAAAGCGATCATAATATCATCAATTGAAAAAAAAGTAAGAGAAAAAAAAGAGAAAAGAAACAAATCAAATGAGTACGAACGTAGGAGGAGAAATGCAGAAACATTTTGTGTAAACAGTAGTCTTTGCGACTTACGTGCAGAGGCGTATCGAGAGACGCGAGAGGCTGAGCCCCCCGCAAGGTTCCCACTCACCTGGAAAGAACCGGGAGAAATCGTGACCATCGAGATTGCATAAAATGCATTAAAATGGTGCTTAATAGAGGTGCTCAATACAGTCAAAATCGGCGGAATCGCGCGTAAAATCGTAAAGGAAACCGAAACGGCCGACGTGTCATCGTTCCGCACTCTCGAGTACCGCGAATAGTCGCCTCCAATTGAATACGACGAGATCCGCTCTTCTGAAACTCACGGCTAGAACGACGTCGGCCGTCCGAAAATCTAAGACTACATAAATAATATATGAGTGGGAACCCTGCTCGTGCCGGGCGAGAGAAATAGATCAAGAAGATCATATTGATCGTCAGATATTAAGTATCGATATATACTTAAACAAGGTGAAAGCGTTACGTTTCACAGGAAATTAGCTTTACGCTTATTGGCGCATTAAGGACTTACTGTGACTCTAATGATAGGCTAAAGACTTTATTCAATAAATGGAAAAACGGGCAATTAAGAGCCTAAATTTGCAGTATTGAAGCGATTATATCAACATATATTTCTCAGTATCACATATATAACAAATATTGAATGTTTCGGCTTAATTCAAGCCATCTTCAGCAGTCTATAATAAAATCTCTTGATGAATAATTCCAAACATTTTGGTAGTCTTGTATAACACAACTTCTTCAATACGATTAAAGTAGTCGCAAATCAAAGTAATCAAGTGCAGCAAGGGAGTCTCCCAGATTGCCAAATCTGAAGTAAAGACTTTATTGTAAGATTTTGTTTTTGAAGGGATAGTATGTTTATGATTTCGCCATAATAGAGTGAGACTGTAAAAAAATAAGAACGTAACCGATGAAATGGCAAAATGACAATGTGAGAGAGAGAGAGAGAGAGAGAGAGGGCGGGGGAGAGGGAGAGGAGAAAGCAGAAGAGTCGAAATTCATAGCCGATTTTTATATTTAAGATTTTTTACAATTAAATATATTTGTATTTACAAGGGAACACAACCAAATGTTGCTATTAGATTTTAATAAGCTTTGTTAAAATATAGAAATACACATTCGAACCTCCGTAAAAATAATGTCCTAAGCGCATGCGCATTTGTTTATTTTTATGGAGGTCCCGATAAGTTACTTTTATAGAGGTTGGACTATAAGAGATACGTTTTTATACGTTCTTTATACGTACTGAATCGTACGTCAAGAGCGTAGAAACTCCCTCGAAAAAAAATCGGTTTTTTTTTCAAGGTATCATCGAAACTATGAGAGACAGAAAATTATTGTATCTTTATTATTACAGAAAAAAATATTTTAGATAAAAATTTAATAATTTCAAGAATACTTAATAATTAAAATTAAAAATTTTATTTATTTATTCTATATCCATACTTTCTCACCATTAATTTTCAAAAACTTTTATAATGAAAATTTTTATGATGAAAATTAAAGAGCATCTACGCTGAAAACAACGATGTATAATATAAGCACGTAAAGATTATGCGTTTCGCGAGCAATGATGGTATATAGGCCGTTTTTTTAGCGCATCGGTGGAGCTGTTGAACTAACGACGTATGTCACTTCGTATGTTTGATGTAAAAGTTTTGTTTTGGTGGGCTCAACATTCAGACGTGCGTTCCAAAACTTGACTCTGTCAACTCCAAGTATCTTTTATCTTTATTCAACATTCGGTGACCAACAAGAATAAAATGATCGAGTTGATAGAGTAGAATTTTGGAACGCAACCCAGGAGGTTAAGGAGATCGACAAGAAGTAAGCATAAATTTAATTAATATGTATATTTTGGATCCTAATATGGCAAAAGAAGCTTTTAAAAAGCAAATATTGATACTCTATGTAATATTTCTCCAAAGTTAAATATTTTATTTTATATAATGTTTAAAAAGTTATTGTTGTTTTCTCCTATTTCAACTTAATCATAGCATAAAATTTGTTATTATTAAATATATTATTAAATACATATATGATATATTAAATTCATAAGGAGTGACATGCGTGCTTGTACGTATGCAAGCTGTGTGCGTGTGTATGTGTGTACACATACATGTGTAATAGTATATTTAGCATATGTACGTATCTTATATTCTTTCAATTTTTAAAAATATTCAGAAAATATTTTAAAGGCGATTACTGACATACCTTTCACCTTACTTTAGATACGTTACTGAAGCCATATGCACTGCGCATGCGCCAAAAAAACGGCCCGTATACTATCTTTGTTCGCGGGTCTTCTCCGTGTTCAGATCTATTCTTGGAATGCCAATGTTTCGTGAACCTTGTAGTTCATTAGGACAAGGAGCAGCCTGATACTGAGCTGTTCCTCTGGACTGTTCCTTTTATATTACGCTGCTTGTTGGAGTGGTGGTGGGGGGGGGGAGGAGAAGAGAATTATAAGGGGAGGAAAGGGGGAAATTGATTGGTCTTCAATAACCGGGAGAATGGTCTTCCATATTTTATTTATGTCGTAACCATTTTTATTTAGATTATTAGGATGTTTTTGTATCTCTATGACTTCTCTATACTTTCTTGGAAAATATGATGTAATGTGGTCGTTTTGTCAAACAGTATTTGATGTCCTGTTTCGATGTTGTGTTCTGATAATGCCAACTGCGTGGCGTGTTTTAGCCTGACATCACGTTGGTGTTCTTTTATCCGTAGGTTGACCATTCTCCCGATTTTTCGAATGTATATTTGTCCGCAGGAACAAGGTAAACCACTCCAACAAGCAGCGTAATATAAAAGGAACAATCCGGAACAACAACTCAATATCAGGCTGCTCCTCGCCCTGTTGAAATGGACTGCAAGATTCACGAAACGTTGGCATTCCTAGAATAGATCTGGACACGGAGAGAACCCGCGAAACGCATAACCTTTATATAGAAAGCACCCGTGGAAGCCTCAAGAATATTATAATATAAGTTCCGAAGAACCATTTTTGAAATATGAACAAAAAACACCTCTATACATGCTCAAAACATATTAGAAGACATGGTAGTGTTTTGCGTTAAGAGCAAACGCAGCGATATCAAAATCATATCGCATTGGTTCCGTGATATAGCGTTAAAGGCAAATACAACACAGTATCAGTACAGCAGCAATTATTGAAATAACACCTTTCATAATAATAATCAAATTTTAAGTGAGAAGAACCGTTTATATTTGGTCAAAGCGGATCTTAGTGCTCAAATATATATTTCTTGTGTGAATTTATATACAGTAAGTCAAGTAAGATCGTGGTCGGCCTTACTCAAAGCTAATAAAAGATATCGCCCTAAATCTATCATGAATCCATAGAGGGTATCTTTGTCCTTGATGCACTATCAAAGAAGATTCAATTGTCATTGAACTTTCTTAAGAGAATCACATTAAGTGCCATGAGTACCAAATACGCATCACGCTATGAAGCTGTGTTCCTCCTAAATCTATCATGAATCCATAGAGGGTATCTTTGTCCTTGATGCACTATCAAGGAAGATTCAATTGTCATTGAACTTTCTTAAGAGAATCACATTAAGCGCCATGAGTATCAAATACGCATCACGCTATGAAGCTGTGTTCCTCCGGACTCACTCAAAAATGTCACAATTAGCGGCTGCTAAATATATGAAAAAATCGAAATCATTCGTACAGAAGTGGGTGCAGTGATATAATGTGGCAAAAAATGTCGATGATTTACCGGAACGTGGCTCGATATGCAAAGTGAACAAAAAAGACGATAAAAAAATAGTGAATCTGTTTTCGCGAAATCCTGGCTTAACACTGCGTCAAGGACAAGCAAAATTAAAGCAGAAAGGTTTAGATATATCGTACGAAACTATTCGAACCTATCAAGGCTAATAACATGAAATGGTGCAACATCATGCTGGTCGACCACGCTCTTACTTGACTTACTGTATATATATTCTGATTCTGTATATCGCACGCCAAAATGCTTTTCTAGACTTAAAAAGTATGATATGATATTAAAATACATTCATGAGCAGAATCAGGATAATAATATCACTTATTAAATTGTACAAGCAATTTAATAATTTTTTTGCTAATAAGTATCTTTTAACAGGAATATAAATGGATATATGATTTATATGTTGATGAAATCTAAAAACTGCAAATAATTTATTGCGAAAAAAGGACCGTCTCGTTAAAAAATTCTTGTCCCACCTTTTGACTATAAACATGGACTGCGTTTAGAATATCTCGGATTTATCATCTGTCCTTGTTTAACATTAAAAAAATATGGCATCGGAGGCATCCGAGCGACGTTTCCAAACGCAGCCGGACTGCCAGTAGCCAACTTCAGTGTCGCCAAGCTGGAAAATTAGGCTCCGTCCCAAAGAGTAATTTTTTACGAAAGTAGTGGGGAGCTTTGACTATAGTCAAAGCATGTTACAGTGTGCAACGGTCAGCAATGGTATATAAAAAATTCTGAATCTGTTTTTAACATCGAAAAATGTATTTAGGCCATATACTAAATTTTATTGAAAAATGTATTGTTTTATAAAATGTATTGTTTTATAAACGGGTGCAAGTCATCGACGAGTGTTCAGAAGCAGAAGAGTCCGATTTTATTGTAAAAAAGTATAGAAGTCCTTTGGATTTTTAAGATTTTTGAGAATTGACACGTGTAAAGTTGCATCGATTGTCGAGAAATTAATTAATATACATATATATCAATAATGATGATGAAATCAAACATAAAAAAGCATTCCTAAAAATTATGCGAGACGATGCGAAATTTAGACATGACCGTACTATTTAAAAATTTTGATGACGTAAAAGATGCAGATTTCATCGAAAATCATAAATACAAATTGATAAAATTAATCACGGATTATTACCTGCGAACAAAAATATCGTACTTCGAAAAATTCGCTACTCTTCAAGGATTATCAATCAGGTATACATTAAATAAAATAATTTTATTTAAAGGACAATAATATGTATATTTAATATTTTATACTTTTATATTTCATTTGTTAAAGGCTTCAGAAGAAGTTCATAACGTTACTGCTTTCAAAAATAATCACGAAAAATTATTTATTATTATCTTTCATTAAATACTTTTCTCATATACCCTGGCGGACAAATTTCTATGCCACAGTGCGCCAAAAACTATTCCTAAATATATGGCTTGGAACAAGGAAGTAGTTTGGCGTAGATTCTACTCCTTTGCCAAAGTAAGCTAATTCATGCCTTTGTACGTCAAACAACGCCAAATTACGGCAAATTACGCCAGAAAATACGCCTAATTATGCCCGAAAGTATGTTTAATTACGCTAAAAACTATGCCTAAGTACGCGAATGAGCCATAGAAGTATTTTAGCGTAGGATTCTACTCCTATGCTAAAGATTTATGCCTTCCTTGTGAAACTATATCCTAAACATAGTTTTGGGTACATTTACACTATACTGTTTAAAAAAACATGATAATATCTTGAACTCATTTGGCATGAATTCAAGATGCCATAACGTTACTGGCATGATGAAATTAGAATTCCATCATAGCATGAGCACATTAATATTAAAACCCAACTTTGAGGCTTCTTCACATGCGAAATACTGCGCTCCATTATATACTTTCTCGGGTGATTTTTATTTACGAGTTTATGCATCTCCGCCATGGCCCTGTCGGCGGAGATGCATAATACTCATGAGTAAAAGTAATTCCGCGTAAAATGGCATAGAATGGCTTACTTTGTTACAAACGGAAAAATTAAAAAGTAAGTATTGTACTTTGGCATAGTTTGGCATAAAAATACGCACCTTAGGAAACGATTTTTTCGTGCAATCGCATAGCTTGGAGTAATAGGCATAGTTATTTCTGTGTCCAATTATTCGATTGTAGAGTGTAATTCTGCGTAAAAAGACGTAAAATGACATACCTTCTCCAAATACTTACGAAAAAATGAAAACCAGTTTAGAGGAGTTTGGCATAGAAACGCGTAATTCAGAATGTAATGATCATTTTAGTTGCGCATACTTTGGCGCACTTTCTGTGCCTAACTAGGTCTAAGTATGCCATTTTACATGTTTCAAGTGAAACATTAGATTATTTTCTAATTCATTTTTTATAATACTTTTTTTAAGTTCACTTTGTAATCCATTTTCAGAGTGTATCTCGTTATAATATAAAAATTAAAGGATTCATGAATCAATATTTTTAATTTTTTTGCAAGGTAAATTATTGAATATATTTTTTGTTAGTATGCACAATTTATGGTTCAACAATCTTTGATAATCAAAGGCATCTGATATTTCGAATTTAAAACATGTGTTCTTTTGTCTATTTATATTAAGCAAATTTTTATGCTGTATGAGCAATTTCAAAAATTTTCAAAAGTTTTAAAAAGAAATTCTTTGCTTAAAAAAAAAGGTAATTATTTAGAATACGGTTCCTTCCTTAGAATCTTAACAAAAATATACTTATTCTATTAGATCTGTCGTGCGACAGGTTAGTTTTACCCTACTAATGACTTGTCATTGCGATAGTAATCCTGTTCAGTACGAGAGCAGGATTACTATCGCAATGACAAGTAGCAACCGCAGGTTCGAATATTTGGTTCACGCACTCGGTCGAGTGATCGGTGGTGCAAAGCTACTATCCGTGGAATTATGCGCCTCTAAGGCCGTATCCCTCTCTCAAAGATGGCAATGATATCTGTAGGAGTCTCGTGAGTTGAAAGGCTCAATACAATATGATACTACTAGACAGCCGGTCTACGGACCGATACGATAGCACGACGTCTAACGGTCGAACATGAGTTTCGGAATAATAGAATACGATTCTCTTCTTAGATTCCTAATAAAAATGTATCTAATCGGCGCGATTTCACTTAAAACGAAAGAATCTGACAAAAAACCGGCCTCGTGAATCGATTTTTATTAAGTATTAAAATCATGGTGGAAGGAATAACATGATGTGGAATAACATGGTGTATGCAGTTGGACAGTGTCTCTTTCTAAATCTCTTCTCTCTCTGTCTATGGATGTTCATGAGGTTCAAGGGTTACAACTATGAAACGCGAAACATAGGGCGGTATTCATAGTCCGTTCTTATTTTAAAACTGTCTTAAATATAATGGCCGGTATTCAGAATGCGCTTACAACGATGTTAGCGTGCTAACATGCTATAATTTACGTTACGCATACTATAAAATTTTAGAAAAGTGCGCTTTTGTCGATAAAAGCGCATTCTGAATACGGATCAATGTCTTAAGATGCTAATACAGTCCTCGGATTAACTTATGACATCTTATGATTGTACTTAAAATTGTACAGTCTTAAATGTAAGAATTGACTATGAATACCGGTCTGTTTCGCGTCGTGAAATTGATACTGAATCTTTCCTCCGCACAAGGAAAGATTCACTAGTATGTTTAGCGTTTCACAGTTGATAGCTTCTTCTTTATAAACAGTCCTAGACAGAGAGGGCAGAGATTTAGAAAGAGATACTACACACACCATGTTATCCTTTCCACCATGATTAAAATTCGAGATTTTAGAGATTAAGATATGTGTCATCTCGACTCGATACAGCTCTATGTATACGTCCTCCTTACATAAATTCATTGCTTTAGAAACACATTCACTGCTTTAAAAACACAAATTCACTGCTTTACAAATACAAATTTACTGCTTTAAAAACACAAATTCATTGCATTAAAAATTCACTGTTTTAAGCACATCATTTTTTTGCATTAACAGTGAATTTGTGTTTTTAAAGCAGTGTATTAGTGTTTATAAAACAGTGAATTTATGTTTTTAAAACTGTATTTGTAAAGCAGCGAATTTATGTTTATAAAGCAATGAATTTGTGTTTTAAAGCAGAAAATTTGTTTTTAAAGCAGAGAATTTGTGTTTATAAAGCAGAGAATTTATGCAATCTTCTATGCCAATACCTTAGCAGGCGATTGTTATTTTTGATTACCTTCCCAGTTATATCAAGGTCTGTGAAACCTGCAACTTTGTCACGCATCTCTGCGTCACTCATCGGACTTAAAGCAATACATCTGCCCTGGCTGAGCGATCTCCGAAGACTAACTGAGATTATAAAGTTTCTACTATTTATTATATTGAAATAATTCTTTTTAATTCTACATTTTCGTACTTACTTACTTTTATACTATCTGAAACTCAGTAAACGTATATTTAATAAAAAATAAAGGGATACCTAGAATGTCGAAAACTTACAAGCTGGTTACGTATGAGTCCCAAATACCCTCTTTGAACTTTCATGCGTTATTCTCGATGTGAGAAAAAAAAATCCTTATCATATCTATGGACAGTTCAAGTTTTTTTTCGGCTTCAAACCGAGTCTTTAAATTATATTATAAAAAAGTTACAGTAATGTAAAAAAATCGCATAGGACATGTTGGACCCATTAATGGTCTGCTAGGGTTAATGTGACAGATTTCCTAACCTGAATATCTGTCAACTTTAACAATTAATATCTCGATTTGCGAAACAGAGCAACACTTTTTTGGCAGATTCGTTCATTTCGTGCAAAAATGCGTCGAATGAGTCTAATTTTATCAAAATTGGAGGTGAAGCCCCTAACTCAACAATTACCGAAAGTTTTAATCGTCGTTACTCGTTAAAAAGTTATTAACAAACATGTTTAGAAAATAACGTCCTATTTCTGTTACATATAGTATTAAGAACTACACCATATCCTCCTCTGCTTACGTAAGGACTTTCCACGCGAAGCGAGATCTATCCCAGTGTGTTGCCGCGGTTCAAAAAATAATTTCACTAAATACCTGCTTCAAAATTCATAAAAAGGCCCCAAAATTCATCAAATGCATGAAATGACTAAAAACAATGAGAAGGGACAAAACAAAGTGAACATATTTTTGCAATCCCTGTTACAGTACGATTGATCTTCAATAAATAAATACTATCATTTGCAATTTATATAAAAATATATTCACTCTTACATTACACAGTAAAAATCAATAAAAATCGATTGTTATGTGACATATATTATTGTAAATGTCGCGCCACGCGATTTATAGGAAAGGTGGGCCAACTACATACATTTTTTATCACATATACACATACACACACGCACAAGATACTGAATTTTACCGAGATAAGCGCAAGAGCAACGAGACAAACAGCGCTCGGCGCCCCCCCACGTGGCACAATACAATCAATCTGCAGCGACTATGTATACGATTGGTCGTGACTAGTTACGAAAACGGCTATATAGCTTCGAGACCTTCCTCGGGTTCAGAAGTAAGTGAGCCACCGAAACGATCTCATAAGAAATCAGCAAGCGTTTTTCTGTAGCCGAGTCTACATCTAAAGACCGAGATCTTGTCTGAATATCTTTGTACTAATGTTCAATAAATAACGTTGGAAGATATCTGGATTACCATTTACTACACAACGTCTGGTGCCTTCTGTGAGGTCGTTCGCAAAGAGAAAGCGAACGACATTTGGACGATCGAGATCCTGCCAATCCAAACAATCACATGCGGACAAGATTCACGTGACGATCGAACCCGGACGGATGATTTAAACCGAGAATGCAAACAAAGCGGATCAGATCACAAGGCGAGATACAGGCTAACGGCGAGTACAACATATACGCATATTTATCTAATATTCGTTCAAGTAAACTCCTTCCTTCCTTTCTCTTTTCTCGCATCATTTCCGACCATGGCCGATAGAATCAAGCTACTTGTTCAAAAGCAAACGTCATTGAAGTCGCACTAGATCATTAGTTTATCGAAAAGGAACGGTACGATAAGTCCGCTTTAAGGTTACGTATGGCTCGTATTACCGAGTTTTATCATGCGTATGAAGAATTTAACGACGAACTCATACTACTAGAACGACAACCATAAGAACGAATTTACCAATGTCCAAGAAAGATTTTATTCACTTGCAGGCAAAATCGACGAGTTATTGAATACGACCGTGTCCGACAATAGCATCGTTGTCTCGAATGGCGCCGCGAGCGGCATCTCTTCCCCCATCGATACGAGCGCCGCGACTGTCGCGAAGCGAAGAATATAACTACCCGAAATATCGCTACGAGCTGGCTATTAATTTCGACGAGCGTTACGAAAATTGGCTATCCTTCAAAAATGCATTCATCGCAATGATAGATACTCGATCAGAGTTATCTGAGGTGGAAAAATTACAATATTTACAATCAGCTTTGACAGGCGAAGCGGCCAACAAAATAAAAATTTTAACGGTCAAAGGAACAAATTATCGCAAGGGATTTGTTGAAGCGCGTGTATGAAGTGAAACGAGTCTTGATTTCGCGACATTTGTCTTTGCTTATCAATTTGCCGATTCTAGAAAAAGAAACAACTGACGGCTTATCAAGGCTCGCCGATGACGCGCAACAATACGTCGTATCATTGATTGCGCTGGGAGTTGACATAGGTTTAGAAATACTTGTTAATATATTAGAAAGTAAACTATCGAAAAAAACCGCGAAAAAATGGGAAGAAACGCTTAAAAGACGAATTCCCAAAAATCGACGAATTATATGAATCTCTGCATCGAACCGCGATTCGTGTATCCAAACGTGCTCGACTAGAAACGTTCAAATGGGATGACGAGAAATTTTTGCCTACCGCTAAAACACGAGCACCCAATAAGATCTTTATGTTAACCTAACGAATAACTGCGCAGCGTATAAAAACAAATTATATTCACTGTTTAAATGCGACACATTCAAACGATTAGACATTCCCAAACATATCGAGGTCGTGAAAAACGCGAAACTATGCTATAATTACCTATGTTCACACAAAAGCAAATAATATAATCGTTTTTGACAAATAGTGCAGTTTGTGTAGTTGCAAACCTTGCACTATTTGTCAAAAACGACTATATACTATTACATCTTAACAAACATCCACCTGCACCAATGAAAACCAACGCGATAGAATCGGCATCAGAAAAAATCGCATGACTAATAAAGAAATGTGAAGATAGCGCGACGTGTCTAGCAATGATCTTTCCTATATTCACGCCATAATTGATGACGACCGCGATGATATTTGTGCACGATAGTGAACACAATCTAGTTAAATTGTCTAGTTAATCAGTCGAGCTTTGCTGAATACGTGCGCTACCGCCAATTTATCTCCGACAGATTGACTAAATATTTAAAACTCCCTACCGTGACGTGCACATTACCAATCGGTACGATCAATTCTATGAGTACGATGACAAAGGGCATTCTTCGTGTCATCATTCGATCGATACACAACAATATCTGCAAGGAGTTAACGTGGTTATCGATTCCAACGATATCGGACTTAGTGCCGTCCGACCTTTTTCCGCGAGACACCGTCAAAATACCGCATAACGTTAAATTAGCTGACCCCGAATTTTATTTACCACATCCGGTAGACATACTAATTGGCGCGGGGACAACTTTGTCTCTCCTTTTATCTGGTCAGATCAATCTATCCAGAGGGGACTACGACTTACACTTACAAAAAACGAGCCTGGATCGTCCGAGGCGGGGCAGATCATCGAGCTGTCCTAGGAATGCAATATGTACATTAACTGGTTTAGAGCGTCAGATTACTAAATTTTGGACTATCGAGGAGATAATGACGGGCATTTTGAAATTGATTGAGAACCTCAATTGCGAAGCGCATTTCTCAAAAAACATTACACGCGATAAACACGGACGCTATGTGATGCGGTTGTCCTTTAAGGATCACAGTTAGGTGAATCGCAGATTGCCACTCTTAAACGTTTGTACTCACTGGAACGCAAGCGCAATTCAAATCCAGATTTGAAGATAGCTTACTTATAAGTTATTCAAGAAGTTCATTAAGAATATCTAAATTTAAAGCAAATGACTCTGATTGATAATGCATCTGATGAAAGGTATTACATGCCGCATCACGCAGTAACCAAACCATCGAGCAACACAACCAAAGTTCGAATGGTATTCAACGCGTCGACGAAAACTAGCAATGATTTATTCTTAAACGATGTAGGACCCATTATTCAAGATCCATTATTCGCCCATCTCCGATTCTGCGAATACGTTCTATCCGCAGATATAGAAAAGATATATCGACAAGTTTTCCTTGCATGAAAACGATGCGTGTACCAACGCATCCTCTGGCGTCAAGACAATCAAATCAAAACGTTTCAGCTTAATACACTCACTTTTGGCGTATCTTCCTCCCCCTATCTTGCCATACGCACAATACAACAACTGGCAGACGACGAACGCGACAAATATCCCAAAGCTTCTGTGGGCCTCAAAAGACATTTATACGATGGACGATTTATTGACAGACTCAAACACTATCGAGGAAGCACGTATGTTGCGGAAGGAGGTAACGGCAATACTTTCGCGGGGCGGATTTAATATTCGCCAGTGAGCATCGAACAAAAAACAAATCATCAATGATTTAGATTTCGATGTCATAAATATCAATCTCGTAAACAAAGTTTTTATTCTACTTAATTTTATTATAGTGACTTCTTTATTAGTTTGAGTATCCGTCAAGATACGACAGACGAAGGTAGTAGTCTTTACAGTTTAACAATGTTTTTTCAATTCTGATAACTTTTTATTGTTGACAACCTCATTTTATATTATTGCAATGCTTTTATATACCAGTCTATATTACGTTCACACTTGAAAAGGACACAATTACGATGTCAAAACGTTTGTAACCTATTTATTTATTTTTTAATATATGACAATTTCATTCTGTGCGTGCTCACATGGATTATTTCTTCTTAATTTATTTGTTAAATATTGAAACTTTTGATTAATTTATTATTAATATAAAAAACCAATTATGAAATTATTGGCAAAACAACTCAATGACAAAACAATTATACTTTAGTCTGAGAAATTTAAACTGAAATCCATATAACTAGATTCACTTGCACAAGGAAAGATTCAGTACCAACTTCACGACGCAAAACATAGTCGATTTTTACATTTAAAACTGTCTTAACCCTTTCATTGCCAGTGGTAAGTATACTTCTTTTTTATACTATTTTGCCTTATAAATTTTACAATTTCGCAAAAGTAATTGTGAAGTTTGGTTTTTCAGATAGCTAAATAGTCATTTAATATATTTTGATGTTTTCAATCCAATTGTTTATATGTAATTATAACAAATTAAAGTCGAAAAAAGGTGATTTTTTGAAGAAAAAATCGATTTCTTGGAAAGTATTAAGTATAAAGATTTGAAAATTTGATCAAATACTCTTCTAATGTTGCAGCAAAACATATATACACATATTTTTGATATTTTCTGGTAGGTTAGATTTTTTTTTATAAACAAATTCTGCGATAAAGCGATCGAAATTTTAATTTTTGTGTATATAAGCTTTATTTTTTTAGTTTTTTCACACTGTATCTGCTTGTTTTCATAATATTAATATTCTTTTATTCAAAACAGAATGTTTTATACGTAATAAGCATAAACATGCGATACAAAACATTTTGCAATACTATTTTTTTTTTTGCGCAATCGCATTATATCATCAAGTTTTGTTATCCCTTTTACTCAGTGAGGTGTATACTTCTCACTTGTTTTCTTTTTATTTTTAAACTCCTAATTTTTGCATTCTGCCGCTAGGTGGCGGTCACATGGGAATTACAAACTTTCTACCAAAATATGTCCGCCGGTGCATAAAAATATAAGTCCGATCATATGTGATACTTTGGGTTTTATAAATTCCCTGGACTTTTGATAGATTCCAGCAGAATTTTGTGAGCACGAGCTTTTGATTGTTTGCATATCGACATCAGTCTTCATATTATTTATTTTATTATTTACTTATTCATATTATTTATTTTATGACTCCATTTTTCGCTCTTTCGTATATTTCCAATTTTCAAAGTCTTTGAAATTATTAAATTTTTTTGTATAAGATTTTTTTTTGGATCCACATCCGAAAAATTATATAAATTTTCTTCGTTCCTTTGCGTATTTAGAAAAAATACTCACTATGGAATTAGAAATTCCAAGCGATAATAAATCTGACGATGGATTCGTTGACACTAAGAATGATTCTGAAAATAATCCTGAATCGAATGTCTATCGACGATGAAATGAGCGGTGACGCAGAAAATTTACTTTATTTATGATTATGACAATAACACGCCTCTCAGTAAACGATTAGCCAATCTTGATGACATTTGGGAAAAAAGGAATAGAGGCTTTGATGACTACAAGTTTCAGGAAGATTGTAGCCCAAATGTTCTGGATAACTGTTCTACTCCACTATAATGTTTTGCACTCTTATTTTTCGGCTCTATTATAGATTGTTGAACAGAGACGGATAAGTATATTACTTATAAAAAGAAATCCTTCAAATCAGTCACCAAACATGAAATGAAGACTTTCTTAGGAATTATGATCAAGATGGGCATAAAGAAATTACCTAGTTATCATGACTGATCTGATAACTAGGACTCTTCTAATATACAACTTGGTAATGACTATATAAAATCTCAAATGTCAAAAACAAGATTTTTTGAGATTTTATCAGTTTTGCATTTGAATGATTGCATAATTCTTCTGAATCAAAAAGAAAGGTGAAAAAGGTTGTGATAAGCTTTATACGCTTCGACCATTTCTAAATATTCTCTCAAAATTAACTTAGTTTTAATTTAGTTATTATAATTAATTAGTATTAATTTAGTTATTATAATCCTAGTAAAGAAGAATCCATCGATGAAAATATGATCAAGTTCGAGGACTGCATTTCAATGAAGCAATATATGCCACAAAAATCGATAAAACGTGGGTACAAAGTCTGGATAAGAGCAGACAAATTTGCTTATGTTTAATTTAAATTCATACTGGTAAAGTTGATGGTAATCAAGAAAAATTATTGGGTGAACGAATTGTGAAGGATTTATCACGGCAGTTAATCATTATTATCAAATTTATTTTGACAATTTTTTCACCAGTGTGGATTTGATGATTTCGGTGAAAAAGATGGAATTCTAGCGTGCGGTACTATTAGAAGTAACAGAAATAATTTGCCAAAAGTACATATACTTGATAAAAATATGAAACACGATGACAGTAAATATCGAATCTCTTTCAAAGATATTCGTTGGTTAAAATGGATGTACAAAAAGTCTATCTAATTTCTTCCTAATTTTCATGATCCTGCCATTAAAAACTGCAAATAGAAAACAGAAGAATGGTTCGATTGCAATAATAAGCTGTCTATAAATGGTAAAAGACTACAATGCTCACATGAACTATGTCGATAAAGCTAATATGCTGAAGTCAATTTACGAAATAAACAGAAAAAGTAAAAAATGATGGACTCGTATCTTTTGGTATTTTATAGATATTACTGTCAATAATTCGTTTATAAACAATTGAATTCTAACAGTAAGTTGACATTGAAAGATTTTAGATTGCGTATTATTTCTAGTGTTATGTCCTGTAGACGCCACGATTCTTTTCTTTCGAAAGAGTCGGCTCGACGTCGCGACTACGGTTGGCGTCTACGAGACTTAAGTGGAGTCCTCTGATAATGGTCTGAAAGAACTGAAAAGAGGGACCGAGCAAGCTCCGCGAAAACTCGTAAACGCCAATCAACTCGCAAGGAATAACATTAATGCAGGCCAGAAAAGTGACAAGATTGCGAAAGACATTCTAAATGGACCTAACAAGGGAAAGTTTACAACTGTTCAGAACCGATTTGATTCTCCATGAGATATGTTGTTAAACACGAAATTCTAAAAGACACGTATTTTTTTATACGTGCTCTAACTCATGTTTAAGGGGTGAAACACCTCTTTAAAAAAAACGGTATATTTCTTTCAAGGCGAATATCGTCGGAAGTATAAAAGATAGGAAAAACATTTTTTAAACAAAAGTTGTACAGTTTCAAGAGTACTTTAAAGTTATAGATAAAAAGAAGTTTTGTTTATTTTTTTATTTAACAAAATACCTTCACCATCCATAATTTTCTTAAATTTTCAAATTTTTTTTACCAAATTAAAGATTATTTTTTTACGAATTTCAACCATATGTAACAAAGTTATATTATAACATATCATTTTCGAGAATTAATTATTAACGTTTTCATATATACGTAATCTATGCTTACATGCGTAAGTAATTGTCATTGGAACAATAAAATATATGAAAACTTGAAAAGATGTCTTAAATAAAATTTGTATAGTTTTCTACATGCTTTATTATATATATGTATTTAAATTTTATATACAATATATATATTGGGTCGGGGAAAAAGTTTCTTCGTATTTTTTTAATTCAAAATTATATATACAATATCTTCGTCAAACATAAACGAAATTTCAATTTAAAAAGAGAGTTTTAAAGCTTGAAATCTCTACTTTCGAAAGATTATTATATTTTTTCAGTTTCTGTGAGTTTGATAATTTTTACATCAAAAAAACTACGAGCTGAAAAAGATGAAAATTTTTCTTTTCACTTTGAGGGTCTCTCACATGTCCAAAAAAAATTTACAAAAATTTTCGACTACCGTGAAAGCTCGAAGCTTTCCCTACAAAATCATTTTTTTTAAATGTTCCTATGATTTTTTTGTTACTGAATTATTCGCGAATTAAGTAAAGCAGCATTCTAACTTTGATTGCTCGTAACTCCGATAAAAATTATCACACCACAATTTAAAAAACAGATTCTTAAAGCTAAAACTTTGCTCTAATGAATAATATAATTGTAACGAAAATTTTGCAACAAATGAAAAACTTTTACAAAAAATTTTTTTTAAATACGAAGAAACTTTTTCCCCGACCGTTAATAATTAATTCTCGAAAATGATATGTTGTAATATAACTTTGTTACATATGGTTGAAATTCGTAAAAAAATAATCTTTAATTCGGTAAAAAAAATTTGAAAATTTAAGAAAATTATGGATAGTGGGAGTATTTTGTTAAAGAAAAAAATAAACAAAACTTCTTTTTATCTATAACTTTGAAGTACTTTTGTACGACTTTTGTTTAAAAAATTTTTTCCTATCTTTTATACTTCCGATATTCGCCTTGAAAGAAATATACCATTTTTTTTAAAGAGGTATTTCACCCCTTAAACATGAGTTAGCGCACGTATAAAAAAATACGTCTCTTAGAATTTCGTGTTTAACAACATATCTCATGGAGAATCAAATCGGTTCTGGACAGTTGTGAACCTTCCCTTGTAAATAAAATGCGACACACACACACACACACACACACACGCACGCACGCACGCACGCACGCACGCACGCACGCACGCACGCACGCACGCACGCACGCACGCACGCACGCACGCACGCACGCACGCACGCACG
>JAANIC010002027.1:69571-124796 GCA_017607545.1 Acromyrmex charruanus
TTTTTTTTTAATAAATGTAAATTTTTATATTCTAAATGAAGATCTTTCTAGCTTCCATTTATTTTTAAATCACCACTCGTATCCCGTTCCCTTTAATACCTGAAATCGCACGAGGTCCAGTCCTGGATCAAAAGAATTAAGTTCCTTGACCCAAAAAAGTTGGACCGACGTTCGCATTGTCCATTGGAACAGGTGTCATAGCGTCCTTTCGGGACGTTGATCCATATTCCGGGACCGAAAAGGTGCGTACGACAGTTCGCCTCTGTGCATACACTGGTGTCATTTAATCTAAACGTCCTTCCATACTTTCTCCATTCTCCCTCATTGTATCCCTGACCAAATTTTCAAGAGTTTGTAACATTGGTAGGTATTCTCGCTGTTCCAGTCCGCGGAAAAAGAGATGCACCTAAGAAGTCATTTGCTCCGAATAAGAATTTCCACAAAATAAAAATACCGGATTCACTTAAAACTACACTTGCAAAACATGTGTCAAACGTTCTTGATAACTTTCGAAGATGTACGTATTGTAGTACAAAAGTACATAAAAGAAGAACTAGATTTTATTGCGGTAATTGTAAAGTTTCTTTGTGCATCAATAAAGTAAATAATTGTTTCATCAAATATCATACATAAAAGACATAAAAATAAATAAACAAAAAAATAAAAAAAATAATTAAAAAAACAAAAAGCAATAAAAAAAACACAAAAATTTAAAATAGAGGAGCTAAAAATCTCCCAACATCCACGTCATTAGCTCTGGATAAGAGCTCTTCCCTAAGAGGGAAGAACCGATATTTATCAAGCAGTCTGTAGCTGCTATTTTGAATTTTGATATTATCTTTATCATTTTATTTTATATCTCTAACAAGAACCCCAAAAAATGAATCTACTGCAAAATATCCAAATTTTCACTAATTTACTAGGTAATGACGGCTATATTTGATCTGCCATAGTGAATTTGCAAAATCTGACTTCAGATTCGGAATCACTGAATCAAGAAACTAAAAGGATTAAGTACACTTTTAAGATATCGTAAATCAATCCGAGGACTGTATTAGTATCTTAAGATATTATTTAAGACGTTTTAAAATAAGAACGGATTATGAATACCGCCGCCCTATAATTCGCGTTTCACAGTTAGTAGCCTTTGAATCCTATTGACGCGGAGCAAAAGTAAGCATGGTTTGGCTGAGCTGCACACACCATGTAATCCTTCCACCATGATACCCATTCTAGTCTATCCTACTTCTTCCTCCCTTGTTTAGGGGCGTCCTACTTTTCACGCGAAGTGAAGTTAACCCCACTTCTTCCTCTGCTTAGGAAAAAGTCTGTCACTCCTTGGCAGGTGGAATAGACTTCGCTTTGAATAAAAAGTCGATCGACCCTGGATAGAGGAAGAGATGAGACGGATTTTGTTTTGAAAAGTTAAATGCCCTTAGGAAGAAGAAATGAAGTGGACCTCGCTTCGAATGAAAAGTTACAAAATCATACATTTTCTACTTTAAAAACAAATTCTCTGTTTGAAAAAGAAAATTTTTATTTTTAAAACAGAAAATTTATTTTAAAGTAGAGAATTTGTGTTTTATAAATATATTAATTTCGCTAAAACTATTATATTTTTCAACAATAATTTTTTAAATAACTTTTTAACGAGTAATGACCGATTGGTTAAAACTATCTAAAGGTTACTCAGGTTTATGATCTTGAGCATATATCAAAATGAAGGAAGCTCCTCACATTATTTTTACCTGGAAATAAATAGATATAAAAAATTGGTACGTTACACATTTTTTTATTTTGCCCGGTTAATTATCACTGTTAGAGTCACAATAAAAATTTTTATCAAAATTGCAAGAAAAAAACATCAAAATTAAAAAAAGGCTTTATTATAAATAATTATCGTTTTTTCTAATTGTTGTAACTTTTTGTATCGATCGAATGATAAAAATGCATTGTTTAAAAATGTAAATACAATAAACGTTCAATTTATGTAAAAAAAATGTCATGTTCGGTTTATTTAATAATTACACTTTTTGAACAGCCAACACTTGAATTGTTTTTTTTCCTTTTTAGTTTTTAGTTCAACTTTAAGATTTTGAAACGTATTTTTTCTTTAAACATTTTTGTTTTAGAATTTTGCATTTTTAAAAAAGTTCATTTTTTCATTTTGTTGACTATAATTATGACACTCATATAGAATTTTTGAAAAACCTTTGTATACCTTTATAAATATTTTCTAAAAATATTAAAATATATCCAAGAATCACTTAATAATTTTTATGTACTAAAAATGATAAAAATTAATTCAGGATACGAAAGACCCATGTCATCATATGTAGTAAAGCACTGTAAAAGTACCAAAAACCATCATGTACTTACATTAAAAATTAAAACAATAGAAAAGGAGAAAAAAGTAGAGGTAGGAAGTGAGGGAGGGAATGAGAGGAGAGGGAGAGGGAGAGGGAGAGAGAGAGGGAGAGGGAGAGAGAGAGAGAGAGAGACAGAGAAGGAAACGAAAGGAATGTAACGTCATAACGATGCCACGTTAAACGCGATGCAACGCATTGATAACGTATCATTCTCAGAGCTATGTCTCGATCGAGATGCATGGCTATGTTGGTGATTGCGAAGGAATTCATTTCCCGGAACAGTTGATAATAATGGCCCTGTGAGTGAGACAGCTCCACTTACTTAGACGCCAGATCAGAATATCGTGAGTCGTGATGCGACGTGCTCTGGTGGGCATCGGGAATCCTCTCGCGCTCGCCGTATCCCATCGCCGGTCCGTCATAACTCTCGACATACGCCGCGGGATTATGTCTGTGGGACATGTGCTTCTTGTCGTGGACGCTGTAATCAAACGTCTTTTTAAGATCGTTGCCTAAAGCCTACGATGACGATAAATCGCTCATTCATGCGAGTTAGAGACGCGTGTTGCGTATGCTAATAAGCTTGATGTATTCATTAAGAATTTCCGGTTCAGCGTTTCCCAATCCGTCCTAGATCCCGGGAAATCATCCCTCCTTATTTCTGAAATTTGAAGATTTCACACGACTTGTATTCGTGTACTTTCACGCTCTACATGAATAGATTGAGAAACGCTTTTTGGGAAACACTTCTCCGAATAGCGTGTATTTAACAGTGTAACCTGTCCGCGAGCTCACATAATGATGAATCTATACGATGCCCAGTAGATTGCAGTATCATCATAAATGATCGTTTTATACGACGAATGATGTGAATAGAATTAAATTGATGCGAGGTTGAATTAGATGTGAGATACGGTACATTGGGTAGAATTTGTTAGATCAAGAATCTATACGTTAATTCACTTCAATTTGCTCCAATTTACTCTGTCAATTGAAGATTTAATAGGAATACTTATGTATAAACCTTTCTCTTCGTATTTAATCACTATACGAGCTCGCGTTTTGAGCTACACACTTCTACAGTTAAAGACCATTTTTCTAAACGGTCATGGTTGGTGCTGCACGCTTAATCTAAAAGCCATAATCTATCCGCATACGTATAATCTTTCTAGCGAAGCTTCTAAGCAGAAGCTATCACGTGCACAGCAATAACACTGGTCGACAAAAATTTAATTTTTTTTTTGGCCATAAAATAAACGAGGTTGTTTCTGATAGATTTTGATGCACTGATTACGAATCTGATTCCGAAAATGTCACGTCAAGTTTTTGAGATATTCTAATCTAAAGGTGCAAAGAATGAGGTTTTTCATTTTCAACGACTTAGAAAATGCTTAACAATTTTTTTTCAGCATCCATGCGGGTCACAGTAAAGTGTTATTCTTGGTAAAGTTTTTTTCATAATTTCTCATAAAATCTTTCATAATTTCTCATAATTTCTCATATACATAATTTGTGAGAAATTATGTGAAATTATGAGACATTTCTCAGATTTTCTCACACTTTCCTAACAACAATTAATAAAAAATATTATAATTTCTCGTAGCAATCCGATAAGAAATATGAGAAATTTTTCAGATTTTCTAATATTTTCAGAAATTTTTTTCCCAATAGTTAATAAAAAATACTATAATTTCTTATAACGAATTGATTTCTCATAAATATTTATAAATATTTTTAAAATGTAATGAAAAAAATGACTTTTTTATGTTTTGTTATCATTCGTAAAATTTCTCCTTTCAGATATGACGTATATTTTCATATTTTCTCATACAAAATACTTCATTTTTCATATTTTATCATACATCTGAAAACAATTTTTCTCATATTCATCTTCTATTCATCTCCTTCATATTCATAAATACTCATAAAATACAATAATAATTGTATGTTATGAGTATTTATAAGTATTTATGAGTATGAGAAAGCGCATAATCTACAATTAAATATGACATTTTTTTCTGCGACATTTTAGAATTTCTCAAAAATTATGAGAAATTATGAGAAAAAATGTTTTCAAATTCCATACAGCACCGGTTATTGCGGAAAGTTTTCAGAAAGGTTTCCTTTTCACATTTCATGTGCAACAATTCTGAAATAATTCTGTAATATGTTCTGTAAAATATTGCAACATAAAGGATTCTGTAATATGTCACATGAAATGTTTTAACAGAAGTGTTTCTAAAATTTATCATATGCAATAAATTGAAAAACATATTTAAACAGAACAAAAAAATCATCATGATGTTGAAATCTAAAATGTTACTAAAAATCATCTTTTTGGTCAATGACGATTCAGTTTAACGCCATTTTAATGTTATTATGATTTGTTCTACTTTAAGGATGTATTACGTACAGTCTCTGCAAAAGAAATTAAAAATTTGGAAGTATATGTTTAATATTTACACTTCAAATAAAGTATATGCATATGAAAATTGTGTGAATAAGATTTTTTGTTTAATAACAAATTTTTGTAGTTCATTAATTTTATTTGTCCGGAAAAAAATATTATTTATAAATGGATATATTTTATACATATATAATTATATATAAAAATATGTCAATTTATATATATAAAATGTCAATTTTTTATATAATTATATATAATTATATTTTTTTCTCGAATGTTATTATTTTTATTGTTAAAAATTAAAATTTTAAAAATTATAAAAAGTTACATTTTTCTTTTAAAGTATTTTAAATATTCAAAATAATTTATGCAAAGTTTTCATTGCGATTTACTGATTAGTTACAAAGATATAAAACAAATAAATATTTTATTTATTTACTGTAAACAGATTACAAAACTCTTAGTAAATTTTAAGTACTTCAGAAATGATATTTAAATATATCAGAATGGCCAACGAATCTTGAATCCTTGAAAACCGGGAAAAAACCGGGAAAAAACCAAGAATTTCACTGCCCGTCAATGATTCGAAGAGTCCTACAGTAACTCTAACTTATTGGTCTGATATATTGATCACAAGATAATTTGATAATTTGATGTTGAAAAACTTCTGTTATTGATTTTCTTAATCCTGTAGATAAATCAAATCGATAAGTCAGGGCTACTGCAGTACCTTTCGAATTATCGATGGGCACCGACACTCTTTCCGTTCGCCGCTGCCTAGTCGTTTGACGCGCCGCGTTTCATTTGTTAAAACAAGTGATGAACAAATTCAAGTATTCTATCAGACATCTCTGCTTCTACAATCAATCAGATGTCCGAAAAATTTGGAACTCTTCTTAGGTTGACGTGAGTGATTTATAGTGCAACAGTTGTAATGAAAAATATAGAATGAATTTTCTACGCCATGTATAGAAGTCTTCTATTTTTAATAATTATTATCTGTAATTTTTCAGTGAAGAATCATGCCTAAGGTTAAGCCAAGCACTACAAATTATCAACCATCCTATGAGCTTATTTACCCATGGATTGGATCCGGATCCTAAAATTAGTACCAATGCATTATGTATTTCAGTGCTCGGAATTAGTTGCCCATTTCGAGCAGATTCCTGAGACGACCCCCACTACCACTCGAGACTCGGCGGCTGAGCTCACGTGACGTTGTGCCCCAGGAGCGTCGCGATACAAAAAGTATGAGTATGCTGGGAGCATATCTTCCGGCAAATAACATTAAAAATGTTTTCTTTCCTACATGATTTTTATTTTAATATTTAAATTTTTTATTATAGATATTATATGTACAACTTTGCTTCCGCCGTTTTCCTATAGATGGCTTTAGCGGTAAGTGGTGGTCGAAATAGATCATAGACGTCATACAATAAACTTGGGCATCTGTCAACATAACCCCATAGAAACATTAGTCGATTTGTGTCTGCATCATAAAATTATTCTCGATTGAAAATGTCAATTTACAAGCCAAATTCTCGTCATTTGCGGGAGGTTTTAATTTTCTGCTTCAATATGAAGAAATCTGCGGCTGAGGCTCATCTGAATGCTCTCAAATACTTATAGTGAGGTCGTTATTAGTGAAAGAACGTGTCGTGAATGGTTTCAACGCTTCAAGAACGGTGATTTTGACGTCGAAGACCGGCATAGCGGTGGAAGAGAGAAGGTTTTCGAAGATGCAGAATTGGAGGCATTACTTGAGACTCGTGTCAAAATCAAGAAGAATTAGCACGATCATTGGGACTCAACAAGCCATTTCAAAACGCCTCAAAGTCATTGGAATGATTCAGAAGCAAGGAAATTGGGTGCCGTACGAGTTGAAGCCGAGAGATGTTGAATGGCGTTTGTTTGCTTGTGAACAGTTACTTAAAAGGCAAAGACGGAAGGGATTTCTGCATCGCATTGTGACTGGGGAACGAAAAATGGGTTCATTACGATAATCCCAAGAGCAGAAAATCATGGGGAGTTCCCGGCCATGCTTCCAAACCGAATATACACGGCTTCAAGGTCATGCTCTGTATTTGGTGGGACCAGCTCGGCGTAGTGTATTATGAGCTGTTAAAACTGACTGAAACGATCAGTATCGAACGCAATTGATGCGTTTGAGCTGAGCATTGAAAGACAAACGGCCGCAAAACAATGAGAGACACGATAAAGTGATTTTGCAATGCTCGACCCCATGTTGCGAAAGTGATCAAGACATACTTGGAAACGTTGAAATGGGAAGTCCTACCCCACCCACCGTATTCTCCAGACGTTCCTCCCTCTGACTATCACTTGTTTCCATCAATGGCACACGGCCTGGCTGACCAGCACTTCCGGTCTTATGAAGAAGTAAAAAATTGGATCGATTCGTGGCCTCAAAAGATGACCAGTTTTTTCGACGCGGGATTCGTACGCTGCTCGAAAGATGGGAGAAAGTAGTGGCCAGCGATGGACAATACTTTGAATCATAAATGTATAACCAATTTTTTACAATAAAACCTCGAATTTCGGAAAAAAACGGCGAAAGCAAAGTTGTACACCTAATAGATCCATTGTACCAAGATCTATTTAAAAAGATTTGACATTTCCATGTTTTATTTCTCTAAGTTATTGTATAAAATTAAATATATATATTGTATTTATTTATTACCACGTTATATTTATATTGAATTTATTTATCACTATGTTTTATACCTATGACTAACGACAATTGATTTTGACCTCTCACATACTCTTTGAACGTCTTTGTGCTAACATCTCACATATCATCGTTAACATTATTATATGTAAGTTTATTGTTTAATTGATTTGATTTATGTTTTTTTAATGACTTATTAAATTACAGATAATCTGAAATGTTAGATTTGAGTATTTCGTTAGATACGACAGACAGTACAATATTATTATCATTTTATGAATATATATTAACAATACTTCAATTTGCTTCGAATCGCATCTTTTTATATTAAATTTACACCAATTTTATTTTTAGTTTTATCCTGAGGAAGACCCAATCGAAAGGGTTGAAACGTTTGTCAATTTTTCTCAAGAATAAACTATACAATTTTACATACCTAACCTGTGTTGGCTCCCATTGGCTGATTTACATTTATTCTTAAAATTATTCAAACATAGATTTAAAAATTTATTTTTTGTAGTCAGGTAAATATGAATATAATATATATGTGTAGATAAAATGAATATAATATAGTATGTAATAATGTTACGTAATGTAGAAGGTAATGTTATGTAATGTAGAAAATTATGCAAATAAAATATTGTCTTATAAATAATACTATACATTATTTTTATTAAGTATATTTCAGGAATATTTACATTCATTATATTGTAAGAGATTGCAAATACTAAATAAAATTATACAATGAGAATACTATTTTATACATAATATTTATTATTAGAGTGAAAATGCTCGTATATTTTCAAAACAAATTAAACAAAGTCATGGCTTATTTCGAGCTTATAATTAGACTGACTTTAAATTAATACAATTAACAAGAATGTAAACACTATATAATAATCTAAATACAATTAATAAAATAATATAAAATTACAAACGTTTCGGCTTACAAAGCCTTCTTCAGTGTACAAAGCAAAAATACATTATTAAATTAACGAACCAATTAGATAGCGTATATGTAATAATAAAATATTTTAAAAAACAGTGGTAATGTGTCAATTCATATAAAATTCAAATGTCAAATTGTGTTAAGACAGATTACATTATTACAAAATAAGAAGAATGAAATACTTCGGTCAAAAGTGGATTAACATGATGTCCTTCGATAAAAATAATTTTGTCAAATTCCTCGATTGAAATCGCAAATCCAGTTTATCACAGATTTGAATTAATCGATTTCAATTGTTACGAATATTTTATGATATTCTGTAGAACGAGAAGAAGTATTAAAATAATATAATTAATGTGAATGAGAAATACAAAATCAAATCATAACTCACGTTAATTTATATAAAATACTGTAATTAAAAATCGGAGATCTGGTCAAGTACATTAAAATTAGAAGTTATCTGTTACTCGTTTGAAAATTGACTAATGTGATGTGTACATCAAATAAAAGTAAATCAATAAAATCGAAACAAGTCTGTTAAAAAATGTGACAATTTATGTCCAATATGTTAAAATAAGAGGTGTCCAATAACTCGATATCTTTCATCAAATTTAAACCGTTTTTTTGTTCTTTAATATGAATCATTTCAGAAATATTTCTTTTGCGATAATTCTTTTCAAAATCAAGTATACTAACTTTTTCCCAATTAAAATTATGATTTGTTTCAGTGATATGTTTCGTGATTACTGAGTGTTTGAACTGGTCTATTTTATACTATTGTGATATTCTTTAATTCTTGTCTGTAGTTGCCTCTTAGTTTGTCCAACATAAGAGGCATATCACAGTTATAATTTAATTTGTATATGACGTTATTATTTTTTTTCCTGTTCATTTTCTTTATGAACTTTAATACTAAGCTTGTTTAAGCACTTATAGCCAATCATATTAGTAATTTTATTGGAAATAGATCTTATATGGGAAGATCATTAAGTTTCTTAAAACTCTATCATTGTCACCGACATTCGAACTAGTGTTATTATTTATCATTGAAGATTTTTTGTTAGCCAAACTTTTAATTTTTTTATGGATACAAAAATCCTTTCACCCATTCGGTACTTTAGCAACTCGTTCTGCTTTGAATACAGACTTAAAATCTATGATTCTACCGAAAGGTCCACTAATAAGATGATAATGCCTTGCATCTAAATCCTTCTAAATCATCCTTGCTGATTGTCGGTTCCTCAACATTGTTATCCTGTATTTAGTCCTTCGATATTTCTCTTAATTCTATTTAAATTCCTCGCTCCTCCTCTATTAAGATTCTTGGTGTGCATGTTGACTTTTTCATGGTCATTCGAGTCACACATGGCCGTCAAGCGTCAGGCTCGTTTACGTCTTCTTTATCTCCTTCACCTTCCTTTCCTGCTCTCAAAAACTCCTCACTTCTCAATTACTTGTTATTTCTCTATTTGATTACGCTGATGTCGTCTGCGTTCCAGCTCTTAACCAACATCTGTTAAATCGTGTACAGCGTCCAAAATTCTTGTCTCCACTTCTCCTATTGTGTTCGTAAATACAACCAGATATCTCCGTATTACCAGAGATCTGGCTGGCTTAAGATTTGGCAACGTTTTATTCTTCACCTGTCTTGTATTTTCTCTCCTTCGCTCCAATACTCCTCTATATCTGCGACGTCTCCTTCAGTTAAACTCTGAACATCATTCTTCTTTTAACCCTCTTGTCACTAAATATCAAGATTACTTATCCTTCTCCATATATCGATCCACTAAGTTCCGTGCCGCTTTCTCCTATATCTCTGCCAAATATTTTAATTTCCTTCCTGATCCAATAAAACCTTTTCCTCTTTATTCTTCTTTCGTTCCGCTGCCTCGCGTTTCATCGCGTCACTCACAGTATTTAAACGAGACTGATGTAATTGATGTGTTGTGGGTGTACGCGCGTGTGTGTATGTGTGTGTATGTGTGTATATATGTGTAAGTATATGTGTGTATGTGTATGATTTCAGTTATTAGTTTACCTCTTATTGCATTGTTATCTTACTCTGGTTTTGTTACTGGTAGGCTTTGCAACAGCAATTTTGCTGATGTCTAATCATTTGCAAACTACTATTGTCTATTGTATTTATGACTATGTTATAGTATAACTATAGTCTATTATATATATCATACTTTATGTCTATTACTTTATTAACATAATCTTTTTCATATAGCTTTGCAATAAACTAAATTAAATTAAATTAAATTAAATTAAATTAAAGATCATTCTTAAAAAATAGCCATCCTTCAAAATCTCTATTATTAATTCTAAATTCTTATTATAAAATGCAAGATTTGACAATAATATCGTTCTATCAACAAAACTATATATAGTTCCGATCTTATGTAGGATGATTCGAAAAGAAAAATAAATACATGCTCGAAAACGTCTTTTTATGGTACCAATCTAAAATAATTGTATTATCTCTTTATTGATGACCGATAGATCCAGAAAATTTAAATAATGATCTTCCTCATATTCAATAGTAAATTTGAGTCTATCATGCTGTTCATTACAAGAATTTAAAATTTAAGTAATCTTAGCTGCGATCATAAAGACATCATCAATATATCTAAAGTAAGTGGAAATCCGAAATTCTAAAGAATTCAATACTCTTTCTTCTAAATTTTCCATTCACAATATCAGATATAATAGGGGAAAGGAGACAACCCATAAGTGTGCCAAATGTTTGTTTATAAGTGATTCCATTAAATGTAAAATATGTCGATGTTAAGACAAATTTAATTGCATTAATAAATTCATCCTTAGGGATGTTCGTAGTACTTTTAATGGAATCCTACCTTTTCTCTAATCCGTCTAGCGCAATATCTAGTGAATATTAGTGAACAGAGAAATAACATCCAATGGAATCATTATCTCTGTTGTGTCAATTGTCATTCCAGTTAATTTATTAACTGGAAATTGAAACTATTTTTTTATTTTACTCTTTGCAGGAAGGATATTCTCAGAGATAATATCTTGTAGGAAACTAGGAATGTAGAGCTGTGTTAATTGAGTAAACTATGGAATATAGAGCTGTGTTAATTGAGGAAACAATGATTTTAAAGGGAATGCCTTCCTTGTATATTTTAGGTAAGATGGAATCACTTGACCGAAAACTCCATAGTTCTTTATCTGAGATGAAATCCTTCTGATGCCATTTTTTTAACATATTATTAAGATGTCTTTCAATCGACATTGCTATTTAGATTTTTTCTAATCACTGAGTAAGTTTCCGAATCGTTAAGGAGTTCAAGATTGTTTCCTTGTTGTTATAAAAAGATATATCCATGATTACAGTTATGTTGCCCTTGTCCACACGTATGAAAATTATATCTTTGTTATTATTACATCGTTGTGTCGTTATCTTCAGCATTTTATTAATTTTCAAATCATGAATATTAAAGCGTGGATTGTTATGAAGAAACTGATGGAATTCAGAAATGGCGATGTTCCTAATTTTCGATAATAATTCTAAGTTATTTCGATTGGAGCAGTTTTCAATGTCCTTGATGAATTTTTTGATTGAATTTTCTTTATTAATAGAATCTGGGAGATTAAAATTGCTATCCAATTTTATTTAAATACTTCAGATTGAGAGGATTACGGTCAATAATATTTCAAAAAGGTTTCCGTAACTTTTTGGTAATATTTGAAGAAGATTACAGATTCTTTCTGTAACATTTTAGCAACCTTTCAACAAAGTATTATGTGCAATTGCGAACATTTTGCTATTCCAAAGCTGTCTCTGAAATGTTGCAGACATATTTCGTAACTTTTATGGAATGTTTCACTTTTCAGTTGAAATATTTTTGAAGTATTTCTGAAAACTTTCAGTACTGTGGTATATGAGAAAACATGAAAAATGAAGTACTTTGTATGAGAAAGTATGAAAATGTACAAACGTGTTTAAAAGGAGACAGAGATCTTACAAAGGATGACAAAAAATATATAGAAAAAATCATATTTTCTTATTGCACTTTATGAGTATTTATAAAAAAAGCGATCATTCTATGAATAAATATGAAAAAATATAATATACTTGAAAGAAAAAAAATCTTACAAATAATGACAAAATATATAGAAAGTCATATTTTCTCATTGCACTTTATAAGTATTTATGAGTATTTATAAGAAAGCGATCATTCTATGAATAAATATGACGTGTTGAAAAATTGTGAGAAATTATGAGATATTTTATGAAAAATTGAGAAAAATTTTTATCATCTTTTCGACGATTCAATTGTTATAATCCGACTTTATTTCGCTGCGATAGAGCAAATTGAATTTTTTTTCTCAACGCAAGAGAATATACTTACGTGCAGAGAAAGTACAAAGATTTCTAAAATTGATTTTTGTCATACTGTGTAATACAAAGAAAGTATAAGGATTTCTAAATGTGTTGAAAAGGTTGGATTTGAGAAAAAAACATTCATTTAAAGATTATGCACTAAAAATTGGTATAAATAAATTTTCAATGCACAATCTTTAAATGAATGTTTTTTTCTCAAACCTAACCTCTTCAAGACATTTAAAAATCCTTATACTTTCTTTGTATTACACAGTACAACAAAAATTAATTTTTTTTCCTCCCATGAAAAAATCAAAAAGATTCTGAAAGTAGATGTAAAAAAAATACTCGTATCTCAGTATTTTCTCATCAGATCAAGTCGTTAATGTTTTTTAAATATCATCAAATGTCTTTTTATACTGTACAGCACAAGTTTCCTCTCATGAAAAATTTAAAGAGATTCTGAAAATAGGAAAGCATACTCGTGTCTCGGTACTGACTTATTTTGACATTGTCGTACTATCGATTCATTCAAGGAAAATAATTTTGCCGCTGCTTCACATTAAACTCGGTCTCATTCGTAATTTTGTTCGAGCACTTGATCCTTCTGGCAAAGCTTTCCACTTATTGCACACAATATTTCCAAAATTATCTGTAGCAAGTCGAAGCAAGTAAATTGATTTCAACGTTGCTTTTGTCATTTCATTTATTTGGTTATTTTAAATTCTTATTCAGTTAATAGTCTTCTTCAAGTGTAGTTAATGGTCCAGATATATCAAAATTGATAAAAAATGAAGACTTCTGTAAATTGTTGAATAAAGAGATAAAACGAGTATAAAATGATTTGGTAGCCGTCATCGAAAATTTTCTGAGAAATAAAAAAGCCAACAATTACAAAAAAATTGTTGCTGAAATAACTTCGGCTTTTCATACAATGAAAGTTAACATGTCGCTCAAAATACACTTTCTTCACAATCATTTGGATTTTTTTTCCATCAAATTTGGGTGAATTCAGTGATGAACATAGTGAACGCTTTCACCAAGACATTGCGATCATTGAGAAATGCTTCAAAAGAAAAGATATCAAACACATGCTTGGTGAATACTATCTATTGTTCGTGATACAAAATCGGAATCATACAAACCGCAAATTGGACTTCCGCTTCCGGTAGATTAGGCGAAATTGTATACTATATAAGAGCGAGTAAAATTGGATACTGAAAGGGTGTGAAAGAGAGACAGGGTGTGCGAGAAGTGTGGAAGAAAGAAATGATGTAAGGAGGGTGAGGAAGTGGAGTGAGCGTGGGATGGGAGAGATTATGGCAGTTAAGGGAAAGATAAAAGTCGGACGTTTTGGAGGTTAGAGAACGGACAATAGGGTGAGAGGGAAGGGGGGAAGGAGGAGAAAGACGAGGGAGGAGGCATAGAATAAGGAGAGAGAAGGAGTGCAAGTGAGAGAAATCGGTATAGAGTAAAGAGAGTAAAGAAGAATGAGAGAATTTGGAATTGGATAAGGTTTTAGAAAAGGAGAGGAAGAAGAGGCGGGGTAGCGCAGGATAGAATGTAGAGGAGTGCTCAAAAAGGAAACGAGAGTTAATGGGAGAAGAAGGCAAATGAAGGAAATATTTAAAAGGAATAAAATAAATTAGTGAGGTCGCCAGTGGAGAAAGAATGAGAGTGGAAATAAAGGAACTTATGAGAGAGAAATTAATGGCAGAGATGAGGAAAGGGATGAAAGTAATAAGGAAGGAAATAAGAAAGATGGCAGAAGAGCAGAAGGAGGTGTTGAAAAGGGAGGTGAAACGAATCAAGGAAGAGTGGAGGATTAGAGAAAAGAATTGGAATATGGAAAGGGAAGGATAGAGAAAATAGAATGAGAATTGGAAAGGAAAAAGATAGAAAGGAGGAAAAGAGAAGGGAAAAGAGAACGAAGAAAGATAAGGATAAAAGGGAGGGAAAAGAGGAATGGATGGACAAGGTTCGTGGATGGACAAGAGAATTCGAAAGAAGGTGGGAGATGAAAGAGACTGGGGATAGGAGAAAGAATATCATAATGAAGGGAATGAGAGGGGGGAGGGAAGAGGAGATAAAGAAAAAGTAATGGAAATATGGAAAGATTTGGGAATAGTTGTTGGGGTGGCAGAGATAAAGAAAATAGAGTGGAGTAGAAGAGAAAAAGGGAACATGTGGGTAGTAAGAGTAGGGAGTGAGGAGATGAAAAGGGAGATTTTGAGGGATAAATGAAAGCTGAAAGGTAAAGAGGTGTAGATAGAACAGGATTTGACATGGGAGGAAAGAAGGATAAGGTGGAAGATAAGATAGTGATGAGAGAGGAGATATAGGGAAGTAGAGTAAGAGAAGGACATTATGGATAGAGGGCATATGATGGAAATGGGAGGAAGGGAAGGACGACCTAAGGGAAGAAAGGAGCTGGAGGGAAATAAGGAGGAGGGCAATAAACGAAGGAGGAAAAGAAAAGGATTGAGTGGAAGAGACGCAGAAGCAAGAGGAATAAGAGAAGGGAGGGAGGAGGAGAGAGAAGGGAAAGAGGAAATGAAGTGTGAGGGAGAAAGAGGATTGAAAATAACCTTCTGAAATGTGGCGGGAGTGGGAAATAAAGACAGAGAATTTTGGAAAACATTAAAGAATTGGGAAGTATTGGTCTTGGTGGAAACATAGATGGAAGAGAAAAACTGGGGGAAAGTTAAGGAAAAATTGCCGAAAGGATACAAGTGAAAGGTGCAGGGAGCAAGAAGGAAGAATAAGAAAGGAAGAGCGATGGGAGGAATGATAGTGGGAGTTAAAAAGGAATTAGCAGAGCAAGGAGAGGGAGAAGATATGAAAGAGGAGGGAATAATAGGAGAAGGAAGAGTTAAGTATGGAAAGGGAAAGTTAAGGATAGTAGGGATATATATGAATGAGAATATGGAAAGGAAACTAGAGCTGTTGGGAAGATGGATGAAGGAAAGAGAAGAGGGAACAAGAACAGTAATTGGGGCGGATTTTAATACGAGGACAGAGGAGAAAGGAAGAAAGATTGGATTAGAGGAGGGAAATGAGGAAGAATTAGAGAGGAGATCGATGGACAGGAAAGTGAATAAGGAAAGAGATTGACAGAGTCTATTAAGGAGAGAGGATGGTCGATAGTAAATAGAGGTATCGGGGATGACGAGAAGGGGAATTTGGCGTACACTGGGGATAAAGGGGAGTCTGTGATAGACAATGTGCTAATGAACGAGGAGATAAGGGAGGAAGTGGTAGGTCTGGAGATAGGTGAGCATGTAGACTCGGATCACCATCCAGTAGTGATACGTATGAGAGACGGGGGGGAGGTAGGGAGAAAAGGAGAGGAAAAGGAGGATGAATAGAGGGATATGGGACGAGGAAGGTAGAGAATTATTTAAAACAAAATTAGGAAGAGTGGAAATGGTAAAGGGAAAAGTACAAGAAATATGGGGATAACATGGAACAAGAGTGAGAAAGACTTTGGAAAAAGTAGAGAAAGATAGATGGGGAGGGAGAGGAAGAAGGAAAGGATGGTGGGATAAGGAATGTGAAACAAAAAAAGGGAAGTTAGGAGGGAGAAGAGGGAATATAGTTATGTGAGAGAAAAAGACAAGAGGAAAATGAAAGATAGGAGAAGAAAACAGAGGAAGCAAGTATGGAGAGTGATTAACAGTGGAAGGAAAAGGTGGAACGAATTGAATAAGGATATAGAATTAGAAGAGTGGGAGGGTTTCTTTCGTAGAAAGAACTAGGCGGAGTAGAGAATAAGGTAATAAGAAGGGTAGAGAGAGGAAGAAGGACGGGGGAAAAAGAAGATTTGGAGAGAGAAGAAATAAACAGGATAATAAGGAGGCTGAAGGATGGTAAAGCAGTAGGAGTAGATGGAGTGCCGAGTGAGATGTGAAGATATGATTGGGAAGTAATAGAGGAATGGGCATGTTGGTTTTGCAACAAAGTATGGAGGGGGAAGGGATGGCCAGAGGAGTGGAGAGAGGATATAGTTGTGCCAATTAAAAAGAAGGGACAGAGGGAGGTTGTGGAGGATTATAGAGGGGTGATGATAATGCCGTCGTTGTATAAGGTATATACGACGGCGTTAGTGGAAAGGCTGAGAGAAGAAGTGGAGGGGAAGAGGCTGATTCAAACGGGGTTCAGAAAGGGAATGGGAACGATAGATAATATATATACGCTAAATTATTTAAACAGGCAGGTTGGGAAAAAGGGAAGGAAAATGACGGCAGTGTTTGTAGATTTGAGGGCAGCATTTGATTCAGTGGATAGAGGAGTGTTGATAAGGTCTATGAGGGAAAAAAGAATAAGAGAGGGATTAGTGGAGAATATGGAGGAAATGTTAGGAGAGGCAAGGAGTAGAGTAAATGTTGGTTGGGAAGGGGGTTTTGGGCGGCAAGGGAGGTAAGACAGGGATGTCTGGTAAGCCTAGTAATTAATATATTGATAGCAGATTTAGAAAAGGAAGTGAGTAAAGTAAAATGGGGAGAGATAAGGCTAGGAAAGAAGAGGATATATTCGTTGCAGTACGCAGATGATGTGATGTTGATGGCAGGATGGAGGGTGGGGGATGAGGAGTATGCTAGAAAAATTAGATAGATACTTGGATAGGAAAGGATTTGAGTTAAAGACGAAGAGAAGACGAAGGTGTTAAGGTTCAGGAAGGGAGGAGGGAAAATGAGTAGGATGAGTTGTTAGTGGAAAGAAAAAAAGATTGAAGAGGTGAAGGAATATATATCCTATTTAGGGTATATATTTCAAAGGAATGGAGGACAGGAAAGACATATGCGGGAAAGGATAGCAAAAGCAGTGACAATAATGGGGCAGGTGTGGGGGATAGGGAAGAGGAGATTTTGCGGAAATTGGAGAAGAAGGATGTGAATGTTTGACACATCGTTAAGACAGTGATGGGGTATGGAATGGAAATATGGAGTTGAAAAGAAAGGGAAGGGATAAAAAAAGTGCAGGAAAGGTTCCTAAGATGGGATGATTGGGGTAGAGGAAAGGACACCGGGGTATTTAGTAAGGGAAGAAATGTATAGACGGAAATATAAGGAGGGCATGAGGTTTCGAAGAAAGATTGGATATGGGAAAAAGAAGCAAATTAGCGCGAACATGTAAGAAAGAAATAAGAGAAAGGGCGCTAGGGGGAGGAGACGTATCGGGAGATAAATGGGAGAGGGAGAAGAAACAGTTTTTTAAGGATAGATCTGGAGAATGGATGTGGAGAGACAGGGAATGGAGGGGGACAGAAAGTACGAAGAATTAGAGGAGAGGGAAAAGGTTAGGTAGAGGAAAGAAAGATGAGAGTGGACAAGGAAATCGATTTAGTAGATGCTATGGATGAGTAAAGGAGGAGGGAGATATCTGGAGAAGGGATGGGGGGAAAGTAGATGGCAGAGGATAACAAGGTTTAGTTTGGAAATGAGATGATGGAAGAGAGGTATTGGGAAGAAGAGGATAGGATGATGTGTCGGCGGACAAAGGGAGACGTGGGAGCATGTCTGGGAGGAATGCAAAAGCTGGAAAGAGAGAGAAGGTAGTTGGCAAAAAGCATGTAAGAAAATTCTGGGGGAAGAGGGAGAAGGGGAGGAATGGATGAGAGAAGTGGTGAAGGAAAGGAGGAGAGTGGGGGGGGTGGGGATTGAGGGAGGGAGAAGGTGAATGAGTGAATGGATGAGACAGAGAATAAGAAAAGGCAAAAAATATAAACGGAAACGGAAGTCCATAGATGTAGGCAGAGGGGGCGGCGGAGAGGGCGAGTGCGTATGAGGGAGGGGAGAGAGAGAGAGAGAGAGAGAGAGAGAGTTAGTGTTTAAGTTAGTGTAAGAACTATTGTAAATAATGTGTAATCCCAACGGAAAAAACAAATATTCATACAAAATCAAACAACCAAAATTCTTAGAATAATTATAATTATAATTGTATGATTATTGTTATACAAAAATTTGAAATCTATGAAAAAAAATAATTCTCAGATATATATTTTTTTTATTCGGACTCATCGCATAATTTCACATACAAAAACGTCAATTATTTATTTCAAAAAATTATTATATACAATAATTTAAAACAATTGTAAAAAACCAATATGAAGCAAATACGATAAATGACTACATAAAAAATGTTAACGACTTGCTCTGGTAAAACGCCGAGACGCGGATATTTTTTTTCAAACTCCCTCCGATTTTTTCACGAAAGGGAATGTGTGTTGTATATAGGTATGCCTTCTCGCGTTGAGAAACAAAAAAAATTGAATTTGCTTTATCTCGGCGAAAAAAAGTAGATCGTAGCGATTGAATACACGTTGAAAAGGGTAAGCATTTTAATGTGACATCCCGCTAAAAAAAAATTGTTAGACATTTTCTAAGTTAAAAATGATCAAAAATTTCATTTTTATATCTTTAGGTTAGTATAAATGCTCGGCATTAGATGCACATTTCGGATTGATTCGAGTGAGCGACCTCCACTCGACCACCGCTCGAGTCTTTTGATCGCTCACATGACGCTCTGGCTCAGAAGCGTCTCTATATCTTAAAAGTGCTGGCAGTCTTAAAAGTAAAGGCTTAGGACGCTCACACGGAATGCAAGAGATCCGAGGTTCGTCTCCCGGCCGAGGTAATATTTTTCGCAATAAGAATTAATTATTTACAGATTTTAATATGTTATTCAACATTATTGAGATCGTTTCGAAGAAGCGAATTAGCATCAAAAATTTGTTAAATTACTAGTCAATTTAACTCGTGATATTACTGCGGTAGTTTAGTAGAGTTAACATTTTCAAGACCAAAAAATCATTTCGGCGCGTGTTTCTGGGGATTACATACGTTATATATAAATTCACACAAGAATCATACAAACAATAAAAATCAATTTAAGATCCAGTTAGATCGTTTAAGGCTTTGATTTCTATAATTTGTGTTATCACTAGGGCAACCAAAATATGCATAGGGTTTTTTTTATTTGACTAATAAAGAAATAAACTAAATACGTACAAATTTGTTTCATAAGAAATTATGTATTTTGAGCTATATGTTATATATAGCTTATTTTGCATATTTTGCATATTCACACGTAAGAGCATATTTTTGCATATTTCACACATACGTGCAATATTTACATATTTTTATTATATATTTCACATCGTTTTCTAATTTAATGATTAGTTTTTTCTGATATAATTATAAATAGGATTTCTTTCTAAGATAAGTTTTTCTCAATCAGAAATATACATATTTTATATTTTTGAAAAAGGAATTGATTAAATAAATGATTTCCACATGCCGCGATGCATTGGTGCGCAGTGATGTCAGAGAAATCACAAGGAGAAAAAGATTTCGCGCTTTTACGTTCAATCTTCTATATTTCTATGTCATACAATACATAACATTAAAGGCTCTCTCTCTCTCTCTCTCTCTCTCTCTCTCTCTCTCTCCCTCTCCCTCCCCTCCCTCCCTCTCTCCCTCCCATATATAATATGTATTTGTTTAATTTTAATGCCCTGGAACTAATTAATTTTTTAAAAAATGTAAACAAATTTTATCAAATTCATTTTACTTTATTATTATAGGTAAAAAACTTAATAATTTGAAAATTTTTGCGATAGATAATAATTTTTAAATGCATATATTCCTTTCTTTAGAGCATTCTTTCCAATTTCACAGAGCATATTTTAGGCGCTTAAAAAGTAATTTTTGCATCATAATTTTGGGATATATTCCTTCCTTTAGAACATTTTTTTCAATTTCACAGCATATTTTATGCGCTTATAAAGAGATTTTTACAGCATAATTTTGATTGTCTTAGTTATCACATTTAACAGGTTAAAATAAATTACAAGCCTTTAAAAAAAGGTATCTGATATTATGCGACTTTATCCTATCTAACAAATTTGACGTGATATGACATTTTCTGGACCAGATTCGCAATTAGCGTATCAAAATCTATTAAAAATAACTTCATTTATTTATACTTTAAGGCCAAATAATGTCGACTAGAGTTTCTAGAAAAACAGAGTCTAGTCATACCCTCAAAATGTCAGATAAAAGTGATTGGAATATGTTCTTAGTGCTTGCATTTTATACTTTCGTACTTAGATGTTAGTTCCATAACGAACGTGAACGAAACATGTTTGTCTTGTCTTGGTTTGGATGTTGCGTCATCCCTAATTTTTATTAAATCTGCCGAACCTTTTGGTTTGATTTTACATTTCGTTTGATTTTTTATTACTCTCTCACTGGCGCCCTTCCTTTGTAAAAATGTGCGCGGAACACATTTGATACTGGCCGTCATTATTTGAAACTATGTTTTCATTTGAAATTTTATATTTTTATTAACAGATTATATATTTCTTCACAACTACATTATTTCTTTATAATTATAACATTTCCATTAATTATAATATGAAATACAACAATAAAGAATGTTTTGTGTTATTTCATGTCTACAAGTTTTTCAATAAGCACTCCATTTCCTTACATTGTGATCAGTGCCAGATTCGTGGGACAAATCCCATGGCGAGACCTGTCTGTGCATGCGAACACTATGTCATGATCGGTTGCGGCATGTATTAAGGTTCAATATGCGGCGTTCCTTTGTATTTTTTATATCTACGAGGGGTATCCAGAAAATAAGTTCCGTTTGTATTATACGTTTAGTAAGGTCGATATATGAGCGAGCTGGCAACACAGCTTTGAAGAGGGGAAGCTACCGAATAGAATGAGCGGTGTTCGGCGTCAGTAGCTCGTGAAACACGGTCAGGAGAGGTTATCAAAATGGAGTCCTCCACTTCGCGTCCCGCCACCTCCATTCCGATTCCTTCTCGAGTTGTTTTGCGCGGCATCATTCAGTTTCTTTTTGCTCAAGATTTTAAATCGGTTGATATTCACAAACAGCTTGTTTCTGTATATGGAGAGAGTGTGATGAGTGAATCTATGGTGCGGAGATGGGTCCGAGAATTTAAGGCAGGAAGACATTCGCTTGAAGACGAAAGTGGGAGAGGCAGACCCTCCCTTATCACGGATGAGTTGACGACAAAAATTGAAAATGCGATTCGCAATGATCGTCGTTTAACTTTAGATGAACTCCACAACCTTTTTCCAGAGATATCCCGAAGTCTTATCATACCATGAGATCGTTTCAGAAAAACTCGAATTTCGCAAGGTTTGCGCCCGTTGGGTTCCCAGAGAACTGACTCCTCTACACAAGGCCACACGAGTGACTGCAGGTAAAGAATTTTTGGACCGTTACAGGGATGAGGGAAATGACTTCCTTAAATCTATAGTCACTGGAGACGAGACCTGGGTCGCCCATTACACACCAGAAAACAAAAGACAGTCAATGCAATGGAAGCACACCTCTTCTCCAACTGCAAAGAAGTTCAAAGTGGTCAAGTCCGTCAAAAAAATCATGGCTTCTCTCTTCTGGGACCAAAAAGGAATTTTGCTGATTGATTTTTTGCCTCAAGGAGCAACAATAAATGCGGAACGCTATTGTGAAACTTTGAAAAAGCTGCGTCGGGCCATTCAGAACAAAAGAAGGGGGATGTTGACGGCAGGTGTGTCCCTTCTTCACGACAATGCTCGGCCGCACGTCGCTGCTTCAACAACTGCACTTTTGAATCAGTTTTGTTGGGATGTTTTGACCCACCCACCGTATAGCCCGGATCTAGCACCATCGGACTACCATCTTTTTACGAAACTGAAGGAGTCCTTGGCCGGAAAACGCTTCCAAAGCGACGAGGAAGTTCAGACAGCTGTAACTAACTGGACTAAAGAACTGGCGGGAAGTTTCTATGCAGAAGGGATTTCGAAGCTTGTTTCCAGATATACAAAATGTATTGAGATTGACGGGAATTATGTAGAAAAAGACTAGAAGTTGTCAAGTATTATCCATGTAAATTTTAGATTTTTTCAATAAAAACTTTATTTGTAAAAAAAAACGGAACTTATTTTCTGGATACCCCTCGTATAATCAATATTAATATTAATGCAGTAGAAAATTGATATATTATATGCTATTTATTAAACATATATTAGTTTATTATTAGCGCTAGCGCGCATGCGTGAGTTTGTCCCACGAATCTGACAACACTGATTGTGATTCATGCTGTCATAGTAAAGCAAGCTAACATAAGCCAATCGAAAAACCTGGGCCGATGACCAGACTCTGTTTTTTTAGGGATTCTATGTAGTATCGATCAGTGTAATTAACCTTTTCGACACGGCTTTATTTTTCGCCATTATATACTTCCGCTGTACGAACAATTGAATTGCGAATACGCTGCCATTGTACGAGACAATTATGACATAAACTTCACTTTACCGAAGAAAAAGCATAGCAGTTTACCGTGTAATATAAAATATTGGTGGAAAGGAATCATACTTTAAGGGGATCCTAAAGCCATCTGTATTACCGACTAAATTAGTGTGTGTCGAATATCTTTCGCTAATACCTTAATATACGAACTACATGTAAACACATACGAAGATTCTAACTCTTTGTCCTAACGTTTGTAATACGTTTGTAATGTCAAATTCGTTTGTGTTAATTTCGTTAAACGTTCTAGGATTTATTTCCTGCTTGTTTGACCATTCATATTAACCCTTTCGATATTAAAGACAGGATCCTAAAAGCCGTTTATATTACCGACTAAATCGTCATTTTTGTATAACTCCTCTTCCTCTTTTACAAATTCAAAAATTCTTCTCCAAAATTAAAATATACGTATTAATATGTATCTATGAGGTGGAGTTTATATCGAGAACGTCAAAAAATGGTTCTTAAGATTTCAATTTCAAAATTTTTTGTTGTTCTCGGCATAAGCTCTGCCTTTCAGATATTAATACGTATACTTTAATCCTGAAAAAGGATTTTTGAACCTGTAAAAGAAGAAAAAAGTAATTGTTATACAAATATTACGATTTAGTCGGTAATACAAACGGCTTTAGGATCCCCTTAATACGTTTTGTAGTAATAACACTTAAAAAATTGCTAAACTATAGTCGTCATTAGTGTACAATGAACGTTTACCGTTGGATGACTATAGTCGCCGTTATTATCGAAAAGGTTAATAAGAATAGTCAAACAAGCGGGAAATAAATCCCGGAACGTTTAACCAAATTTGACACAAACGAATTTGACATACATACTACAAACGTATTACAAACGTTAGGACAAAGAGTTAGAATCTTCGTATGTGTTTACATGTAGTCGTATATTAAAATATTAGCGAAAGATATTCGATATACACTAGAGTGATAAATATATATCTCAAAAAATTCACATTATTCAAATGTATATTTTTCTTTCTTCAAATAATAAGTATGCATATGACGTTACAAAAATCTGTATAACACGAGCATATTCTTTGATTATGTAGATATTTGTGTATCTTGTCTATGTATGTTACTCATACTCAGCTAATATGACAATTAGTTATTTGCTCAGTTAACAGCACATTCCTAAAAAAGGCAATGTTCAAAATAGGCCATGTTCAAAAATGGATTTTCGACGATAATTATTCTTTATTATCATATTTAGGTTATTATTCCAAGTAACACACAGCGCTTACAAAGCGTGAACAAAACGCTAAAAAATACATATAATTGCTTTTTTTAGCGCTTTGCAAGCACTGTTGTGCTACTTAGAATCGTATTCAGTATTTTATAAATGATTTAAAGTAAATATTAAAATTCAATATTAAAATAAATATAAATAGAAAATTCACAGAACAATTGCAAAATCTTATTATATATTTTAAAATAAATAAAACCTAATAGATATATCTTTACTGTCTTGGAACATAAGATTTAAAAAATTTTTTTATTTTATTATTGTAATGCTGAAGATAATTTGAAGTGGAACTAAAACATTCACTACACTAACTATGTATATAAACAATACTATGTATATAAAAAGGAACAATTCAAATTAATGCTTGTTCAATTGCACAGCAATGATACAATTTACAACACTCAATGATAGAGCAAGAAAGGTATTAGAAAATATAATAATGCATTTATGAGTTCAATATCGAAATGTTTTGACTCACAGAGTTTTCATCAGTTTAAATTAATAAATTTTATTTGCGGTAATAATAACGGTAATAATAAACTGAACAATGTAAAAGTGACAACAAGGGGTCGAATTAAATCAGACTTTTATACCTCAAATTATTAAATTTCTTTTTCACCATGATAATTTTAGTCAACATGTTTCACTCACATCCAATGAAATGATATGATGTAATCGTCAAGTAATAAATCAAATGCATTTATTATATTGCTGCGTTATTTTAAAATTAGTTGAATTCATATTGTATTAATTTAGGTAAATATCCTGTTTAGGGGAGCCCTCTCCAATGACATATGTTGTCAAGATCATGATCTTGAATGACCTCCTCAATAGATTTTAATCGATCGTTATTCGTTAAACAATTATTAATAGTCAAAGTTAGTAATTATTTTCCTGCTTTACATGAAAAGTCAGACAACTGTAGATAGGGAGAGAAGTATAGGATGGACCGATTAAAGGAATACGTCTTTCCACGCGAAAGGAGACCCACCCTATAGACTCCCCCCTGTCTAGAGACGCATGACTTTTCACGCGTAAAGCGAGGGTCATCTAATACTAAAATATGGGTTGGGTTAGATTATTTTTTGGAAACAGTGCCGCTCCCGAAAGAGAGAGGTAAGGTGGATCTCTCTTCGCGTGAAAAGTCGTGCGCTCCTTGGCAGAGGGGAAGGTGGAGTGGACTTCGTTTCGTGTTGTAAAATGTATGCATGGAGGTAGAGACACTGTAATGAGACTCTTCTCTGGCATAGATGGTCTAATTTTTTATTAATAGGATACGGCATGGAGTATCCTACGAATCTGTAATGACTAAGATGCGAAAGAAGGGGAAATAGAAATGCGGGAAATAAAAGCGAATATGTATTTTAATCTTATATTTACATTTAATAAATGTTATATCACTGCAAAATCTCAGTAAATGACTCTATGAACCATAATAACATATCTATAAATAAATAATATAAACATATAATGAACATTGGCAATGTAAAACAGAAACATAGATATACATACGCTTATATGATAAAATTCAGGGGTCATTCCATCTTGAAGTTTTCAAAAAATCGAAAATTTTGTTTATTTAAATCAATAGTTTAGGGTTAAAAAAACAAATTTACCTTTTTAAAAAAAGATAAAAAAAGGTGCCAAGTGTGCGTACTCCTTTCAGAAAAATGTTATATAAATTATTTTGACTTTAATTTTACATAAATTATTATACGCGCTTGTATGTGCGCTCCTTGAAGAAAAAAATGACTTTCTATTTCAAATCTATTTTCCAAACTATGAAAGTATAATACTATTTGTATAGACAATCCTGATATTTACCAAAAGACCGATAAAGAATTGAATATCCTCCATAAGGTCCTTTGGTAGGAAGGTTTTTTGAGGAAAGTAGCATCTGCTTGAACAAAAGTAATTGTAATATCTCCATAGTTTCACCGGAAGCCAGTTTTGTAAATATATTGAGATACGAGATGCTGACTCTGACACTTTTACAACAGCTATGCAGTTTGTAATTTATGACCATATTTAGCAGGTTTACCTAATGTACGCTACGTAAGATAATCGAAAAAAATATTAGTGGAGAACAGAGTGCAGAGAAAGAAACATTTTCAGCTATGGTAATAGTCACGGATAGCATCATCGGAATTAAGAAAATTAAAGGATACATAACTACCAAGCATAGCTGCAGCGATAAAATATAATAGATATTGATATGACATTAAACCGTCAGTGCAATATGGATTGTACACGCTGCCTACGCGCGAAAAACTACATACAACCGTCTACATACAATCGTCGTATCGTTACATACAGCACGTAGCTGCTGTATAATGGAATGTAACGTGTGAATATTCTTAATTCCGATGATACCATCCATGACTATTACCATATCTGAAAATGTTTCTTTCTCTGCATTCTGTTCTCCAGTGTCCGAAAAGTTATATGGACTATTATGCTGAACACCTTGTATACTTTTTTATAATTCATATTTTTATAATGAATTTTTACAGGAAAATATATTGAAATTCTTTTTTCACGTATGCATCGTTTTCACATTTTTTAATATTTTTTAACTCGAACAGGTATTTCTTTAGTAAATTTAATGCAGATTAAAAATAATTAATCAAATTTTTGATGCAGCATGCTTTGGACCGTTCTGCTGTTCACTGAAGGATACTTTCATCAAGCAAGCTTCTGATAGACGTAACGCCGCCATTTGGTTTGTCAGGAATATAATACATACAATATTATACATTTTGTACACTAAGATTAACAAATAGATATAAAAAGATTTTTTGTATTATGAATAGTTTTTTAGTAATCAACTCCCAAAATAAGATATTTGAGGCCTCCAAGGAACAATCCCTTAAGTAATTATTGTCTAATGGAAAGTGCTTCATATCCTTCCTCGTTTCTTCTTCTTGCACTTCAAATATAATCCATCATTTTCTACAACATTATATTATTTATTATGACATATAACGTTTTCTCTTTTCGTACATTTTTTCTCATATCTTATATAACAAATAATATTTTTCTTTTAATAATATTCAATAGAGAGTGCGAGAATCAAGATTTTTTGACTTTGAATCGAATCGAATCGAATCCAATCCGAATCGAATCGGATCGAATCGAATCTGAACCGAATTTGAATCCAATCATAACTTTTAACGTTTTAACAGTATAATTGTCAGTTGAAATCTAATAAGTGAATAATAAAATTATTTTTAAAACATAAATTAAAAACAATTCTTTAACGCTCGTTCAACGTTTAAACAAACTAATAAATAATAACCCAGATCAACAATTAAATGAGCTATAATTATTATAGATGTAACAATGTAAAATTTCTTATTTCACAATATAATGTTCCAATAATATGTTTCGACTATACTTAGTTCAGTCGCAGAAATATAATTATCTCATATAACAAAAATTAAATTAATTTATTTAGAGGATCATCTCAACTTCAATTTTCAGTAGTCAATATAAACGCAACCATACTATATTTAGTCAATTTGTCGAATAATAAAACATAGTAATGAGTCCAACCAATTCGTTGGTTAACAGCGAGAAAGAGTAGTCAATGTGAGTAAAAGAAAGTTTCCAGTAAAATTACAGATGCAGATTTATGTCAAATTATATAAAATGATTGTACGTGCGCCCTTAATACTATTGATAGATAACTAAATAGAATAATAAATAATATGGTCAAATTAAAGATATAAAATCGTTGCAGATTTAAACAAGTCTTAACAATTAAAACAGATAAAAACAATGAAATTTATAAATTTATGTGTAAATATATATATATAATTTGAACCAACCTACCAAACAGAATATAAATGAACTTGTTTTCAGTTAAATATAGAGCCAATTAAACAAATTAAAAAGAGTTATAATTATTATAGTAGAATAGAAAGTAAATTTTTTATATTATGCAACACTTACAATATTCATGAGACAAATACACGTAATATATCTTAATGAGTTAGCAGCTGTCTATTGCGATTGCAAAGTAAAAAGCTTTTTCCTCAAGGTCTTGTAGGACAATGTCGGTTACAATGAGAGAGAGAGAAGAATTAGTGTGCCATACATCTGTTTATAAATCACGTTGTTAAATTTAAAGTACATAGAAGATAACACAAATTCAATTGCACATATAAATTCAGTCTTCGGAATAGAAATTTTTTGCACTATGTATTGCCATTTTCTATTAATATTCTCAAGGACCAGATCTCGAGGAATATTAGTAAATAATGACATTCAAAGAAATCAACAAATTCGAATCATTAATTTTTTTACCTGACAGTTGCTTATATAAATCAAAATTAAGAGACTTCGAGGATTGTCTGGCAGGTTATTAGCAATAATTTTCTATAGGAATATAGATAAAGAATACAAAGCTGTATTAACGGAAGAAACAATGATCCTCATTGGGCAGTTACCCTTATGATCATTGTAAGGCTATATGCCAAGAAGATACGAATCGGATGATTGAAGAACTTTGTTTTATTAGAAATGAAGTCATTATCCAGCCATTTCTTTATCATTGTATTAAGGTTTCTTTCAATTTTTTTAATTAGATCCTTCTTCACTACATTATAAGTATCATTGTCTCTCAATAACTCCTCTATTTACTCATCTTTATCTAACGCTACAGTGACATTCCCCTTATCCGCTCAAGTGAAAATTACGATTCCTTTTACAAAAAGATGTAGTTGTTTTGTATAAATTTAAAAGTTATAGTTCATAATTGTTATTATAATGGTTGTTCAAGTAAAAAATATTATGGCTGCATCTTCCGATCAAATCTCGTTTATCCATAAGACCTTTAATAACATACATAATCGGTTACAATTTACCATTGAATGTGAAGAAAACCATAGCATAAGTTTTCTAGACTATGAACATTGTTAATTTTATTAGAAATAATTCTTAACAAATTCTATAACAATTTTCCTTCTCCAAATTCTATAGACAAAAAAATTTCTGAATTAACAAAAAACATTCATTAATGATCATTCAGATGTACTCATTAAAAATGCTGACAAGGGTTATGTTATTGTTGCTAACGACAAAAACATCTATATATCGAAAATGGAGGAGATTCTTTCTGATGTGATATTTATCAAAGAATTCAAAAAGATCCGATAAAAAAAGTGACTCAAGATCTACATGTTTTATTCACGAGATGGAAATGCAAGGAATTTATTGAGGATTTCACATAAGAAGACTGCTCACAACGGATGGCAATATTCCTAGAACTTATGGATTAATAAAAATTCACAAAACTGGTAATCTATTGAGAGTGATTGTATCTTCGTTAAACAGTCCACTTTATTATCTCTCATTGTACTTACGTAACATTATCAAAAATAGCATATCAAATGCTCTAAGCCACATTAAAGACTATTTTATTTGGTTGACATATTAAATGGCAAACAATTAGAATCTAACTATTGTTACAGTCTCAACTACAACTAGCATTTAATCATGTAGTAATAAAATAGCATTTAATCATGTAGTAATCCAAATTGCGTTAATATTTCGAAATATCGACCCAATTCAAATAATGTAAAAACGCTTAATTCGCGATTGTGAATGAATACATTTTAGTAGAACAGTTGCGATAACGCATGAATTGCATACGGTGTCGCATAAATAATTGCAAGAGATTGCCAAATGCGATCGGTCAGCACCGACCGCATTTGACAACGGAACCCGGGGCAAAGGGCAAGACCCAATTAAGCTGACCAACTCAGCATCTCAGAACAAGATATATACCCGCTTCTTGGACCGAGAAAGCGAGAAGTCAAGTAAGCGCAAATATAATACGTCGCGTACGTTTAGTCGTAATCAAAAAGTATCACTCTGTAAGTGGGAACGTGCTCGATAACATTCGGTAACGTGACACCCGAGCCATGATAAAAATCGTTAACCGTACGATTAATTAATACATTAATCAACAAACAAGTTGTGTATTATTAGTGAGTAAACATTTTTTAAGAAAACCATTGGTTCTGAAATTCTTCTAACCTCACGCCCTGAATCCTCGTTATTATTCCTACGAGGAGTATAATACTATGTTTTGACTTCTTTTGATATTATGTCTCTCTTTACAAATATACTTATTGATTTAGCAATCAATAGCATCGATAAAAGATGGATCCATTTCTATGAAGACAAACATTTCTAAAGAAGAATTTATTATTGCAGTCAATTTTATACTAAATTCAACCTTTTTTTTGTGCAATCAAAAAATATATAAACAACACATATTTAGTACTCCAATGGGTTCACCGTTATCGCCCATAATTGCAAACATTGTAATGCAAGATCTAAAAGAAGTAGCGATCGCAAAATTACAAATACCACCACTGTTTTATTTCCGATATGTTGATGACATCATTCTTGCACTTCCATTAGATACGATCAATAGTATAAGTATTTTCAATTCTTTGCAAGATTACAGTTTATTATAGAGATTGATGTTAACGGCAGAATATGTTTTCTTGATATAACAATTATCATTGATAATCAAAGAATCATTTTTGATACATATCATAAAGCAATATTTTCTGGCAGGTTCCTCCATTTCCATTCTCTCTGTCACAAAAGAGGCACAATCATTAGTTTTTAGATAAAATATTCTATTTGTCACACCCTCGCTTTCAACAAAAAAATTTGATTGACACAATTCATATATTTTTTTAAATGGTTATTCTCTTTTTTATTTTTTCCACAATAGAAAAAAAGATTAAAATTTCATATATTAAATAAAAATACTACACATAATTTACGAATTAAAGAAAAATATTTTACAATTCCCTATATACATTCCATCTCAGAAAGCTTTCTATCTATCTCTAACATGTTTCATTGTAAACTAGCTTTCACCATCACCAATAAAAAGTTTTATTAAGAGGGGTAAGGATAAATTAGAATTTCTTTCGAATCAAAATGTGTACATAATTTCATGTGATGATTGTGACATCAGCTACGTTGGCCAAACAAAAAGAAAATTAAGTATTAGGTTACGTGAACACATTTCGGATATCAATAAAAAAACAGGTCTATCATATCTGACTATCGCGTTAATTTTAATCATAATTTCAAATGGAATGATGTGAAGATTTTAGATAGTGAGTCTTCTTATAACAAAAGATTGGTATCTGAAATGATTCATATTAAAAAGACAGAGACAAGATTTAAACAAACAAAATGATACTAAATCCTACTCACAAATCATACAATCTCTCTCTCCCTCATAATTATCTTTCTTTCCTCTCTATACATCTCCTCTTCTATATTTCTTCTACCTATCAACCTCTTTAATCTCACTTCCCACTATTTTCTAACATCAACTTTACTTTCTTTCTCTGAAAGTCATTTTAAATTTCTTTTATCTAATAAGAAACGATCTTTCTCTCATCGTATTGTCTATATATTGTACCTCATTCATATTTTAATAATCTTTTTGAACTGAACTCTACAATTATGAAAGGTATTTTTGTTATTTAATTTTAACTAGTATTTAGTTATTTTAATTTAATAAAGAGATATAATTATACATTTTTAGCTTTCACTTATATCAGCGTTGTATTGTCTCATCAGATTATATTATTTCTGGCATATTAGATTATTCTGGCATTCTTATAATTTTACATTATTATAGTTATAGCTGTAATGCGTTATTATATTCCGTTCTGGACACCAATATGTAATCATACACCGATGTTTTTTTGCTATACAATTTTACTAACAAGACGAAAATTCTTTAATTATTGATATCAACAGTTAGATATCTTGACAAGTATATTTTCATTTGCCATCGACTGATTATATTATAAGTTCTTACTCTTCTGACAAATTCTAATTGCTCGATCCACTATGTATGTTACTGTTCATTTTATGTTACTGTTCATTTTAACTAACAAGATGAAAATTCATCTTAATTTATTGATACCAACAATTATATAGTTAGACAATGTGAAATATATTTCTAATCAGTATTTTTTCTTTTCGATCAATTTTTTGTTATGTTTTTTTTTATCGTTTAGACATATTTTGTAAGCATTGATAATGATCCGATCCGTGATCGAAACGTTTGTTGTTAGCCGGCATGTTATTAACATTCGTAATTAATTTATTAAGACATTTTTTTTATTTATCTATCAATTTGTTTATATGTAAAATTTCTGACTCGTAGCCCTTTTTCTTTTAACTCTTTAACTTTTTTAAATTATTAAACCATTATACTATTATATAATTTTTTAGACTTGTTACTTATAGTGGAGGATGGTGTGATAACAGTTGATTGGTCTCAAACAATCTCAAAAAAAGACGTATTCAGGTAGATATTTCTTTCTTATTTGTCTAGTCATCCAAAGTGTCATTAGATTAGTATCATATACAGTCTAGTGGATCGAGCAATTCTATTATTACATTCTAAGTTTTATGAAAAGAACTTAGAAATGTGCATTCAAAGTCTTTTAAATAACGGATATCCGTTAGAGTTAATATTTAAATTATTTAATACAAGGATAAAAAAGTTGCTCTCGACAAAAATTTCACGTAAGAACAATCACAACAATATTCCAGTTAATAACGAAGTAATTTCTAAAAAGAAAAAGTATTATGTACTTCCATTCATCTGCGGTGTTATACAGTCCGCTACACGCATGATTAGCAAATCAATTTATAGTATAGATTATAGATGCATTAATAAATTAAACAAATTTATAAAAACTCATAAAGATAAAAATTATTCTGACAATAATAATGTAGTTTATAAAATTCAATGTAACAATTGTGATGTTTCTTATGTAGGACAGACAAAGAGAAAACTCAACACGAGAATAAATGAGCATTTTAACAATATAAGTTGATTCATGTAGACATTCGGTGATAACGGAACATATATTGCAATACAATTATAGTTTTGATTGGAAGAATAATGGATACTGAATCAAATTACAATAAAAGACTCATTTTTGAAACATTACACATTAAAGAACAGTTAAATGATATCAATTTGAAAAAAGACATCAAATATCTAGATGACATATACATGTTTATCTATTAAATTTAATCTCGAATAATAATAAAAAAACTACAGCGCTTCTTTGTTCTCTTGACGTTCTGACATAAATGTGTATCAGTCGCGTTAAACCCTTTTGCATTATGCAAACACAATCAAGATCATGTGAACAGTATTCGATTCTAAGTTTTTTTTACTTTACAATCGCAATAGACAGCTGCTAATTCATTAAGATATATTACGTGTATTTGTCTCATGAATATTGTAAGTGTTGCATAATATAAAAAATTTACTTTCTATTCTACCATAATAATTATGAATAACTCTTTTTAATTTGTTAATTGGCTCTATATTTAACTAAAGTTATCTTCATTTATATTCTGTTTGGTAGGTTGGTTCAAATTATGTATATATTTACACATAAATTTATAAATTTCATTGTTTTTATCTGTAATTTTAATTGTTAAGACTTGTTTAAATCGGCAACGATTTTATATCTTTAATTTGACCATATTATTTATTATTCTATTTAGTTATCTATCAATAATATTAAGGGCGCACGTACAACTATTTTATATAATTTAACATAAATCTGTATCTGTAATTTTACTGGAAACTTTCTTTTATTCACATTGACTGCTCTTTCTCGCTGTTAACCGACGAATTGGTTGGAGTCATTATTATGTTTTATTGTTCGACAAATTGACTAAATATAATATGGTTGCGTTTATATTGACTATTGAAAATCGAAGTTGAGATGGTCCTCTAAATAAATTAATTTAATTTTTGTTATATGAGATAATTATATTTCTGCGACTGATGAGAACTAAGTATAGTCGAAACGTATCATTGGAACATTATATTGTGAAATAAGAAATTTTACATTGTCACATCTAATTATAGCTCCTTGTTGACTTGGGTTACTATTTATTAATTTGTTTGAAAATTATTTTTATATAAAAAAATACTAATCATGTAGTTATTTTAAAATATATGTACAATATTTAAATATTAAATATGAAACTATACAAATCAATGGCCAATACGAGTCTAGTGTGCATTATATTGTACGTGTAACTAACCTTGCTATAAAAGCCATTCGCTGCTATGGATTGTTGTATACGCGCGCGTGGTGTGTATGTGTGTGTGTGTGTGTGTGTGTGTGTGTGTGTGTGTGTCTGTGTGTGTGTGTGTGTGTGTGCGCGTGTGCGTGTGTGTGTGTGTGTGTAAGATTGTCTGTGTGTGCCCAAACAGCACACAATATTTATAAAATATTTACAAAATATTTATAAATATTTTTAAGATTTATTTTTAATATTTTGTAAATATTTTTGGTCTTAGATTGCACAGATCATAAATATTTATTATAAATATGAAATATTTATTGTAAATGTTGTAGTAAATGCTAAGAAAATATTTNTCTAAAACAATATAATATATTATAGGACCGTATATATGATAATACAAACTATAGAAATCAAAGCTTTAAACGGTCTAGCTGGATCTTAATGTTTCTTGTGATGCTTGTGTGTGATGATTCTTGTGATGCTTGTGTAAATTTATATACGTATGTAGTCCCTAGAAACGCGCGCCGAAATGCAAGAGATCCGGGTTCGACTCCCAATAATATTTTTCGCAATAAGAATTAATTATTTACAGATTTTAATATGTCATTTAACATTATTAAGATCATTTCGAAGATGCGAATAAGCATCAAAAATTTGTTAAATTGCTAGTCAGTTTATCATAAATATTAAATAAAATGTTTAGTCTTATTCGAAATTTTAATAATATTCCAAATAAAGCTTTATATAAATATGTATAAAATATATAACATTTCAAAAAATAAATATTAATAAATATTTATCATAAATATTCTCTCTGGGATCTTTATATTCAAATACCTTAAATCAGTATTCATAGTCCATTCTTATTTCTAGATCGTTTTAAGCAATATCTTAAAATGCTAATACGGTTCTCTGATTGGTTTGTGACATCTTAAGATTGTAAGATTGTATTTTTGACGGCCTTGAATATAATTGATTATGAATACCGCCCTATGAATACCAGCCTCAATTCGAAATTTTCGTGTTTGAATCATACCGATTCGAATTCGAATCGAATCGAATCTTATCTGATTGTTTGCACCTCTAATATTCAATTTTACAAACTTCGTTTATACTATTTAACACATTAAGCGGAATATTTGGCAATAATCAAATATTAATATAATATTCTACTGTATCTCGAGACACGAGATACTGTGCTTCGGCGTTAAGACATGGCATGAGACACTGTCCTACTGAAAAAATCACGTTATACAGTTGTATGATAAAATCATGTAATTAAAACATGTAAATCATGTAACGGACTATTCCAAATAAGTATGTAATTTTTTAAAATTACGCAATTTGAAAAGTCACATGATGATATGTTCTTCTTTCTTCTATTTCTGTCATTCAATTTATTAAAATTTAATAACTATAAAAACACATTATAAATGAAATTATTTCTAATATCATGTGATTATCGAATCGAATTTTATGTACATTTAATCGATAGCTTACATTCAGATTGTATTATACGTGCTCTTATTTTTTTCTCTACGTACTCTATAAGCAGAGATATTGCGACGCAAATTCCGGATCTGTAACTTTTCAGATACGTTGTCATTGTCAACCACATTCCGCGCATTTCTTTGGTGTCCATTTGACATTTTTTACGCAAGGAGCGTTAGTGATATACACGATCAGCGAGTGCTGCGATCTGTACTACGATAGTATCTCGATCGGTTCAAAGCAACAGAATCGGTAAAATCGGTCTAATTGTAAGTGGCTACGATTACACTGTGTGCTTAGTCCGCGACCTATACGATAGGCGTTCTTGTTTAACCGATAAATTAAACAAAGACGTCGTATCGCGGACTAAGGACACGGTGTAAATCAGGCTAGTATCACAATAATAATAAATAGGTAATTGTTGAATTTAGCCTCTTCACCTCCGATGTTGATAAAGTTGGACTCGTTCAATGCGTTTTTGTATGAAATGAATGAATCTGACAAAAAAAGTGTCGCTCAGCATGCCCCAAGGTAGGGTAATTGTCCCTATTAATATGCCTTTTAGCCAATTTGCTTATTACTAAATTAATTATTAAATATTGTAACTTTAATTTTATCTGCTTGCAATCAATATCTGTTTTTCAACTACTTCTTTTTCTTATAATATTTCTTTAATCTAAAAAATGTAAATACTTTATAATGCTTTTGACCAAAATAGACAACATGTTTTTGTCCCTATTAGTGAGTCCTCTAAGCGGCAATGACCCTATTAATGTGCCTCCAATTTGCGTGTCCACATTTGACTCATTTTAACATATAGTTACTAAAACAGATAGTAAATTTAAGCTAATTGTTTATGTTAACATTACATAAATCATTATTTAAATTATATTTATTTCAAAGTACACTCATAAAACAAGTTTTCAGCTCCAATACAGGGCACATTAATAGGGACGAACTTAAAATCTTGCGGTACGTATTACTGGAGTCACATAAATTCCTCATATATTTCGAAAAATATTTAAAATACTTTAATACTTAAAAAATAAAATATTATTTTCGGTATCGTATGCATTAATAATTTAACTTAACAAAAAAAATTTTTTTTTTCTTATTTATTTGTGCTAGTTTTCTTTATGACTTTTTGAAATACAAAAACACACTAATAGGGACAGGCACAGTAATAAATAAATAAAGCACAAATAAATAAGAAAAAAAAATTTTTTTTGTTAAGTTAAATTATTAATGCATACGACACCGAAGATAATATTTTATTTTTTGAGTATTAAAGTATTTTAAATATTTTTAAAAATATATGAGGAATTTATGTGAATCCAGTAATACGTACCGCAAGATTTTAAGCTCGTCCCTATTAATGTGTATTGGAGCTTGTGTTATGAGTGTACTTTGAAATAAATATAATTTAAATAATGATTTATGTAATATAACATAAACAATTGGGACAGTTGCCCTATTAATCGTTAAAATCGACAACTATTCAGGTTAGGAAATCTGTTACATCAATGATATAAAGGGATATAAGAACATATAAGTGAAGCTACAGTAAGTACTTTCTGTTTCAATTACACAAATACTACAAATAATTTGTGTTTTAAAAAACATTCTTTCTTCAAGAATACAAAATATTTTTTATATAATTTTTATTTTTACAGAGAATTTATTTTAGTTAGATATCTGTTTGGTTTAAAAACACAAATCCTTTACTTAAAAACACAAATACTCTGCTTTGAAAACAAATTTTCTAATAAAAAAAAATTATATAGAAAATAATTTGTGTTTTAATAAAAAAACATCCAACATAGGTACATTGTCTATCAAGGCTGCTTATTTTGCTCTACTAATGTTTTCATATGTTTGCATACTTCTAAAAGTATTATTTTCTTATTCAAATCATATAAAATTATTTAGTTCGAATAAGGTAATGAAGAAGTGGCTTTCTTATATGATGACAATGTTGAGATGGATGAATATTATATTAGTAATCGAGCAATTATTAAGTAATGGGATTGCTATATGGATTTGTTAGTGGCAATTACATCGTTACTAAATGTGTAAGTTATGTTGGATTAATATAGTATTATATATCAACTAAATACGAGACTACGGTCAAAGTTAGATGTTTAGTGTAATACATCAATATGTATTTTAAATGCAATTATCTCAGAACTATGATTGCGTGCCAATTACTTTCGGATTTGTAAGTCAATTAATCTGAGATGCTAATAAAATTCTTCAAAATTAAATTAAAACCTGTAAAGAACTCATTGCGAAAAATATTACCTAGGCAGGGAATTGAATTCGCATTTCACGTAGGGATGTGCGGAGAAGCATAGATTATCGATATTTCGTATCAATATGAATCGAAATACGGCAATATATTGATTGGAAATGATTCGATATTCGGGAATATCATTACATTTGCATGTTTTATTATATAAAGCAGGAATCCGAACCGAATCGAAATCGGAACCGAATACCGTTTCGGAACCATTTTTTTTAGCAAACTGAAACCGTAACCGAATTGGTAAAATTTTATGATTTTTCGGTTCTTTTTTTAATTCTTAATTTTTAATCTTTATCCTTGTTCTTAATCTTTGTTCTGCCCATTCCTTCATTCAAATCATCAATGTTCAATCCAGTATTACCATCGCCAGCTCTCTTAATAACCAAAATGTAAATACCTCCAATATCTTGTATAATATGAGAAATCTGATGGGATCGCGAGACATATTTAATGTAAACCTTTTTAAGATATTGGGAGTACAAATTAGTTCGGTCCGTTTTCCAAAAGATGGCTCCGGCTATTGTGAATGGTTCATAGTGACAGCTGATTTTGTTTTCAGAGAGATTAGACATCTAATAATAATATTCAGTTTATATCGCTTTGAGTTTCATACAAAAACCTTGATTTTTACTGTGTTTGAAATGTCGAATTTTGTGTTAATCAAGCAGCATTTGCGAGAGGTTCTAATTTTCTACTTTAATTGGAAGAAAAGTGCAGCTGAAGTCCATCAAATGCTTTATGGTGACACTGCTCCAACTGATAAATCATGTAGGGAATGGTTTCGACATTTCAAGGATGGAGATTTCAGCGTTGAAGACAAGCCTCGCTCTGGACTGCCAAAAAAATTCGAAGACAAAGAATTAGAGGCATTACTCGAAGAAGATCAGAGTTAAACGCAAGAGGAACTTGCAGAATCATTGGGAGTAACTCAACAAGCCGTTTCTGCACGATTGAGAGCCATGGGAATAATTCAAAAACACGGAAATTGGGTGCCTTATAAACTGAAACCGAGAGACGTTGAAAGGCGATTTTTCACTTGCGAACAGCTGATTCAAAGACAACAAAGAAAAGATTTTTTGCATCGGATTGTGACTGGAGATGAGAAGTGGATATTTTACGACAACCCCAAGAAGAAAAAATACTACGCTAAGCCCGGTCAATCGTTGCCATCGACCTCAACATCAACACCAAAGCCGAACATTCATGGTTCGAAGAACATGCTCTGTATCTGGTGGGACCAAAAGGGTGTTGTTTACTATGAGCTGCTGAAACCTGGCGATTCCATTACGGGCGATCGGTATCGGCTACAATTGATTCGTTTGAGCCGTGCATTGCGAGAAAAACGGCCGGAATACGAGTAAAGACATGATAAAGTTATTTTTCTTCATGACAACGCTCAGCCTCATGTCGCAAAAGTCAAAAAAATATTTGGAAACGCTCAAATGGAATGTTTTACCGCACCCACCATATTCTCCGGACATTGTTCCTTCTGATTACTGGTTGTTCCGAAGGATGCAGCACGATTTGGCAAGTCACCGGTTCACTTCTCCAAAATTGGATCGCCTCAAAAGACGAGTCATTTTTTCGAGATGGAATTCGAAAATTGCCTGAGAGATGGGAAAAAGTAGTAGCCAGCGATGGACAATAATCTTTAATTAATCTGTTCATTCATTTTGTTTTGAAATAAATGCATTTTTGAACACAAAAAAACGGACCGAACTAATTTGTATTCCCAATACTAGCATTTCTTTTTTTATTTAGATCTTTCTCACCAACATGTTGCAAGAATTTATTCTAAGTCATGAAATTCAAGAATACATATGTAGACTTTATGTAATAAGTGAGATCTATCCATAAGAATCAAATAAGTTGTAAGAAAAAACTGAGACAAATATGCCTAAAATAATGTTTACGTAATTTTTATTCAGAATCACGTGATCAATTGAAATCTCTTTTCGACTAGGCTCTCTAGATAAACTTTTAAGATAATCGGCGTATAATCAAAGAGAGAGAGAGAGAGAGAGAGAGAGAGAGAGAGAGTTCTGAGATAAATATATATATATATAAAAATATATTGATTATTTTAAATATTTAACTTTAACAGTAATTGACTCATATTTAATTGATTTATTTATGTAAGTGGTCTTATTTCAAATATTAATATTTTATAAGCGTCTTCAATAAGGCTCAGGATATTATTTTAGAAAATAAAAATAATGTATTGCAAAAATAACTCTTTTATGATTGACGTAGTAGAAATTTTAAATTAATTTAGTAGAAATTTATTAAGTAGAAATTTTAAGTTTCTTTGAAAGACAATATTGAGACAAATCCGGAAATCAACGACAAAGTTATATACACGTATCCGGCAAATGTTCATTGTTACTGTTCAACATAATAACCTTATTACTTAATAACTATCCGATTACTGATGAAATCTCTGATTAAATCTCAACATTCTCATCATGTATATAAGGAAATCACTTCTTCGTTATCTCGTTCAAAATAATAACTTTATGATTTGAATCAGAAAGTGTAAGAGTTAATGCGAGTGATGGTTGCGTAAAAAAAAATACTATATTTACATTACATTAAATGTGTATAGATATAATGATATTTTCGTAAGTTTTATTTCTTAAATTTACATTTTAAATTTACATTAAATGCATAAGAATTTGATATTAGAAATCTAATTTGCGAATATGATACGTTTACATGTTTAATGTAACTGTGTCAATTTAAAATCCCTTTCAAATACCCAAACGCATGAAAATATATTTCTTGAAGTCAATTATAAGGTAAACGTTTATAAAAAGACGTTCATCACTATAAAATATCAGTACAAACTTACCTTTTTAAAAAAAATGAAAAAAGATGCTAAGAATATGCACGCTTCTCAAATAAAAACCTAAGTGTCCAACCCGAATAATAGTAGTTTTTAGTTATTCTTCAAAGATATTCTTATTGAAGGAAGATCTTATTCCAACCCAAGTAATGACAACTTTAATTCTCTGTCAAAAATTACTCCTCGAAAAAAATTAATGTACTAAATGAAAAATTAAAACCCAGATGCTACATTCTTAACTAATCAAGGTAAATTCTATCAAATTAAAAAATAAAATATAACCCAAGTGTGGTACTATCTTTTTATTGACTTAACTCTAATGATATGTATCATTCGTATAAAAGATTTGATATCAACAAAACTGGAGCCAAGTTAAATTCCATATCAAATTAAATAAAGAATACAATCTATAATTGCGTTATCTTGTCCATTCAAGTGTTACCACAAAAGTTAAAAAAGTGAACACTTGGCGCTGCTAGATCACGGTATAACATAGTACTAAAAACATGTAAAATAAGAAAAATGAGAAGTTTTTCATGAGAGTATGAAAATATCTAGCGTAAGTATATTTTCGATTGGGTTAAACAGTCGTATAAGTTATAGAAAGTTGTGCAAATGTTTCTTATTTTTCTTATTTTACCTTCATGTTTGTGGCCTTATTACTTAGGTTTTTATTCGAGAAACATGTATATACTTAGCGCCTTTTTTTATCTTTTTTCATATACATATCAATTAATAGGTGCCGTAGCATTTAACACAGGGTCTGTAATAGGAATCATAGACGGGAGGGTCTAAAGTTATAGGAAATTGATCAATCAGAATCAAATATAAAGAGAATAATCAGTTATGATTGGTCAATTTTCTAAACTATAGACTTCACGACCATCTACGACTCCTATTGTAGACTTCGCGTAAATCATGTGTCCGCCATTTTTTATTTAACTAAAACCTATACCAGTCTCTTAATATAGTGTCTCTACGTGGAGGCAGTACGTGCAGCACCCATTCAGAGGATGGCACTGCCCCTAAAAAAATATAACTTAACTCAATCCATATTTTAATATTGCTCTGCTTAAAAAGTCCGATAGAATCAGATAGGAAAAAACTCTATCTAATTGAATCGTGTTTTTGATTCGTAAATTTCAGATTACTTATCTGAAATATGTGATAGATTTTCTATATTTCTCTATCCTTTTTGTCGCACGGCTTAGATATCGTTTTTAATCAATTTCTCTCTGGTCATGTTTTATCATAATTAATAGTATTGTATCGTTTTAATCGTTAAAATACAGTTATTATTTTTTATTATTCTTTTGTAGAATTCATGTATATTTTCACATGCAATTTATTAATTACAATTACATATATATATATATATATATACACATATATATTACATATACTACTGTGGACAAAAAGTATCGATAATTTGTTTGTTTTTCAAAAATTCTTTATTTATTCATCCAAATTCGTATCATCCCCCTCAAAGTAGTCCCCCCCGGTTGCAATGCAACTGTGCCAACGCTTTTTCCAATTTTCGAAACATGCCGCATAGTCGTCTGTAGGTATGGCCCGCAGCTCACTCGTCGTTTTTTCTTTTATCTCTTCAATCGTCTCGAAACGGTGTCCACGGAGTGGCCTTTTGAGTTTTGAGAACAGCCAGAAGTCACATGGTGCTAAGTCAGGCGAATACGGTGGTTGTGGAATGATATGAGTTAAGTTTTTGGCGAAATGGTCACGAACTACGAGTGATGTGTGCGACGGAGACCCAAATGGTCGCTCAAAATGGTTTTGACTGATCCTTCCGATATGCCAACAAGATCAGTAAGGTCTCGGACAGTCAATCGACGATTTGCGAGCACCAAATCTCGGATTTTTTGGACGTGAATCACATCAGTTGATGTGGATGGCCGTCCGGCACGTGGCTCGTCTTGAACGCTCTCTCGGCCCTCTTTAAACATTCTGTGCCATGCAAAAACTCTTGCTTGTGACAAAGCGCCATCACCGTACGCCTTCTGACACATTCTCAACGTTTCGGCTGCAGAAATTCCATTCCGGACACAAAATTTTATCGCACTTCGTTGTTCCATAATTTCAGACATTTCAAAAAACGACAAATCACTTTTTACGTGCTTACAAACAGACGCTTATCTCAAACACTAATGACTATTTTGACGTGTACCTTGGCGCAGCTGTCACTGACAGAATTGCCAACTTCAAAATAAATTCGGTTGTCCCTATCGGAAACCCCGGGAAATTTAAATTTGAAATTATCGATACTTTTTGCCCACAGTAGTATATATATATATATATATACATTGGAAATTTACAATTTTTGAAAACGCATATCGGAATCGACGGGATTTAATCTTAAATTTCAGAATCTGAAATTTACGATTAAAGATATGATAGAATATTATTAATTTTGATAAAACACACGACTAAAATAATTGATTAAAACCGACATTTAAGTTGTATAATAAAAACAATACAGAAATAAAGAAAATATGTCACGTACTTTAGACGAGTTATCTGAAATTTACGATTCAAAAACGCGATAGCATATTATTAATTTTAATAAAATATGAGCAGATAGAAATAGATTCAAAACGGTATCTAAGCTATATAACGAAAACAATAGACAAATACAGAAAATTTATCAAATATAGCAAGTAAGTAATCCGAAATTTACGATTAAAAACGATATTTAAGTTACATAATAAAAACGATATAATGTTTATAAGAAACTATATAATTTAATCCAGAATGTCCCTATATGTTAGAATAAGATAGATTTTATGGAAAAATTATCATATTCTATAGTTGGCAACATAATGTAATATTTAGGGTATTAAATAATTAATTACTGAATGACTTAAATGAATACTTAATTATATAACAACGATGGAATAATTTTTTTTATAACATCTACCTATTTAAACATATAGGGACATTTTAGGATTAAATTGTATAAATTCGCATAAATCATCCTGTCACTTATTTTATGTTAAATCAAATAATGTGACAAAGAAGCTTGTACAGTTACTTATTCTATCGTTTAAATAAGATGAGATATAAAACGATAGATTAACTGTACAACTTTGTTATGTATGCTGAAATCTGCGAAATAATTATTCAATGATCTGAGGAATGTATTATATTGCCAACGATAGGATACGATAATTTTTCTATAACATCTGTCTTATTCAAATATATAGGGACATTTTTGGATTAAATTATATAGGTTCGTACATCCTATTGTTTATTTGATATTAAATTAGAAAATGTGATAAGATTATATAGAGAAACCCGTGTATTCATATAGGTATTCTATTGTTTAAATAAGATAAAATATAAAACGATAAAAATTTATAGCTTTGTTATGTATGCTGAAATCTGCAAAATAATTATTAAATAACTTGAATTTTACATTATATTGTCAACGATAGAATACGATAATTTTTCTGTAATATCCGTCTTATTCAAACATACAGGAATGTATTAGGATTAAAATATATAAGTTCATATAAATATTTTTTCGTTTATTTCTTATTATTTCAGACAATGCATTGACCTATGTGACACATTGTATCGCTAACGATAGAATATGATAATTTTTCTATAATATCTGTCTTATTCAAATATAGGAGCGTATTAGGATTAAATTGTATTGATTCATATAAACATATTTTCGTTATTTTTTATTAAATCAGATAATATGATAAGATCATATAGAGAAGCTTGATCTCCGATAAGTATTCTATCGTTTATTTAATATAAGATATAAAACGACAGAAATTTATAACTTTTCCATCTGTCATGATTTTAATGTCTGATAAATACGATAGATTCTGATAAAAATTATATAGAATTTCTATCAGATTTATATAAATTTCTGCCGTTTTTCATCGAATTTTTTAAACACGGTGGTTGGCTCTCGCCATTTTGCGTGGAAAGTCGTGCGCTCCTAAATAGGGGGGGGAGGGAGGGATCTTTCTTCGCATGAAAATTCATTCACCCTTAGGCAGAGAGGGAGGTGAAGTAAACCTCTCTTCGCGTGGAAAGTCGTATTTCTTTAATTGATCCACCCTATCTCTCTCTCTAGAATTATCCGACTTTTCATGTAAAGCAGGAAAATAATTATTAACTTTCTTCGACTGTTAATAACTTTTTAACGAATAATTAGCGATGGCAGAAACCTGTTGTAGGTCACTTAGGATCATGATCTTAACATACATCAAGATCAAAATCATTGGAGGGATACTTCTAAACAGGATATTTACCTTAATTTACACTTGATGAAGACTTTATAATAGTCAAAACATTTTGATATTGAACGTATAAATACGTTATTGCACCTATTTTTTAACATCTTTCTTGTTCGATCATTGTTTGTTTTAAATTATGTATTATTAACTATGTATATATATATATCATATTAAAGTATATTATATGAGGGATGCATTTCGAACGTCCAGAAAATATTTGATACTTTTTATTATTTGATACTTTTTCATTATTCGGATAGTCTGATATCATTAATATCTGACAATATATATCGGCTGAAATTTTATATTAAAAATTTGCGTCATTGATGCAGAATTATATTCTTTTCAGCTGAACTTCTTCCAGTTTATGATTTCACAGTTATGGTGATTTATACCGATAATCGAAATAGATTTTCACCATAAAATGCTGAAATATTATTGCCCATCATGAAAAATTAATTAATATTAAACTTTGTTTACTAAGCAATGTTGAAAGTGTATTGCAAACTTTATTCCACAGTCAATTATTATTTTTCTGTTTTCCTTTTTTAAATAAAAGTTTTGGTAAATTTATACCAAATATGTGGAAAAGATATCCGAATAACGGATATTACATTTTTTCGGATATCCGGTATCCAGTAATTTTACATCCCTAATATTAGGTCATTTAAAAAGTATCCGCGGTTTTTCATTCAAAAATTGAACAAAAAACCGCGGATACTTTTTAAATGACCTAATATATATATCGTAATAATTTTCGCATTAAGAAAGGCATTGCACTTTATTGCTTATTGCCCTTTTTGTTACTATCTTTTTTTAGGTATACATATCTTAGGTATACAGATCTTTTATAAATATATAACACCAGCTTATTCTGCTATTATATAATTAAATAAAATTATATCTGATACTTTTTTACGTATCAAATCTTTCACTCATCATATATTTTAGATTAAATGGATAGTATTTTGCTAGAATATTATTTTAATTCAATCAAAATTTAATTGCATATCGTTTATCAAAGAAACAAGAAATATATTTAAACAATGAAGTATCATATATATATATATTATATGTATGTTACTCAAATATATTTGTGTTAAAATGACTATATATCAAAATTATTGTCTCTTAGATATTGTAATGGCTCATTTTCTTTGTCCTCTATTAGCAATTAAGAGAGAAAAGAATAAGTCAACATGTATAATATTTCAGATAACAAAAAATTATTCTTAACAGAGTTGGGAAGAAGTTTTGCAAAAGTAATTCGTTATTAATTTAAACAAATAATTTATATTACTGTTATTAATTACTAAAAAGCGTTAGAATAACATTCAATGGTCGCAACATGATAAAAAAATTCACACATTCCCTATCCTTTCACACACATGTATTGTATATATGCAAGTAACGACAAAGGTAATGATTCTATTCCGTTAACCAAAAATGTAACTATTATATATTACTATTATTCATTAACTGCGTAACAACCATTAATATTACAAATAAAAAAATGTAATATCCTTACCCATTCGTTACTTAAAAAAAAAGATATTGCAACGATATCAATTAACGCGTTATTTCCCATCTCTGATTCTTAATTATCAGAAAATGAACCATTATACGATCTACGGTGAAAAAGGTGAGGGAAATATCGCTTCAAAAACAACAATTTTTATCACGTGAAAAGTTGTGACAACAAATTTTATATATACATGCGTATATCTTGGGGATATGTGGAACATGCGAGCACACTTTGGCTTTGTTGTATACTTACTGGGCGAGGGGTATGTTATCCCTGTCTGCGTATGCGTCATACAAATATTCACTGTAACGGAGCGTGTTAGCGGTTAGATTCCAACAACCATTCCACACATTAGACAGCTACATAATCTAGGCTACCGCAGTGAACCGCGACTATTCGGTCTAAGTAAAATGGATTTTGTACAATCTCTCGTTGTTGCTCGCAGTTAATAAAAGAATGTGCGTCCGAGATATAGTTGGGATAGTTTTGTAAATACCGAAATAGTATAAGTGACTTAATCAAAATAGCACTGATAATTTTTGATGGTACAAATCACTAATTATAATAAATAAAAATTGTTAATTATATAATAATTACATGAAAGGAGATTCAAACTCGAGTGCAATTATCTTATGCCCGTATTACATTACGAATTGAAGATTAGAATTCGACCAATCAGATAATTTTAATTTTAATCTGTTTCATTTCGATTGGCTGAATTTTAATTTCCTCAATTCGCAATTTTCAATCTCTAATAGTGTGGCCGACCATTAAGCAATTATTTCTGTTTTAAACAGAATATAAGTTTTCGAGATCGAAAAGATAATTTCGAACCTGGAAATTCTTTCATCCTGGAATTTCCGGGATCGAAGGATTTTTTGGAAATAAAAAAACATGGACATGCCGATATCAAAGATGTTACAAAGCGCGAATAAGTACATGCCATGATATATGGAAGCTCGAGAGTGACTACGAGACGGAAATAAAAGAATTAACAGTTTCTACATGAGAAGTGTTCAGGGATCGTTGTACGTTGAGATTCGCAAAAAAGAAAGAAAAAAGCTTTATCGCTCCGAAGTGTAACGTATAATGTGTCTCGTTATCTTTTACATTTTATTTCTTTTAGATTTGTAATACTTGTAATGGATACTTGGAACGTTACTCAACGATTTGGTGAATGACTCATGTTTAATGTATGATTTCAATTGACAATGGATTTACTAAAGACACATTAGTATCTTAAATATTGTCATGCACCATGTATTGGATGAATCAAAAACAATTAAAGAGACGTTTCTTAGATTGCAGTTGAGAATTGTTGATATCTATAAGGAGAGATTAAAAACTTACGCTTCGACAAGAGGCCCTGGATATGGATCTGACTTTTGGTACAGAGCGCTCAACTTCACACAAAGTACTATCGTTGGTATGAATAGGATTAGGCACCAACCAACGCTTGCCCAAAAACCGTTCTATACATAAATATAAATAAAATCATAAATATTAATTTTCAACGAAGACTGCTTAATATTATAACGCATATTATTACTCGCTCAATACTTTAGTTGTCATCCATTGCAATAAATTTACTTATCACCTTATGAGACTTCTAAAACGGTTAGGAAATTTAATGGAAATTTAATAAAAATTTAAGACTTTATATAAATAATGTATAGACACGTTAGCGTATCAGATAATATACATGAATTTATGGATTTATAAATGCGTCTAGCAAACTAAATACTTACGAATGGATCCAAAATTCTATTGCATCCGGCCACGAGCGTTGCGTTATAAGCATTCGACACGGGAGCACATCTTCCAATCTTGAAAATTGCAGATTCAATGACATGCTCGAGAAATTTGTCCACTTGATGCAAAAACGCATTGCCAAATTTAGTAGCAAGCTATTAACAATAACATATTTTAAATTGACATGTTATAAATAATATCAATGTAACATATAGTATATACTATAAGTAATAGTATACTATAAGTAATATTACTAAAATATATTCCTATAAAAAAATGAGACGTACATATTGAACATATTCCGGTCCATCCTTATTTAGGAATTGTTGCGCTTTGGTAACTTCATCCACTAAATCATGAATAGCGTCAGCCATTGAACTATGATTGAATTTAATGGTCTCCTGAAGTGTTAACGCGTTCGCGCTCAATTGCTCGCTGAGCATGGCCATAGGCATGACCAAGTCTCTGTGATAATGTTCCAAGTCATGTGCATTCTTTTCAAGACTGAGCCTGATTTCCTCTTGTCCTTCCGGTAATTTAGCGGAAACCTCTCGTAATTGTTTGGCAAGATGTTCTAAATTAATATTCGTAATGTTCTCGGCGAGTAGTTCGGCGTACTGATAGAATTTGATGTCGCTTAGGCCGCTCTGCGCTAGATCGTTCAGTTTGGATCTCGCGCTATCCTTTAGGATCACTACACCGGGAGAAAGGCTGATCTTGCGGCGTAGTTGTTGGATAGTATCATTGATGTCGTAACGTCCATTGTAATCGCGGAGACTCTCAACAATAAATACATTTTTTAGATTCAGCACATTGTAAAGCGTCTCATTCTCGTGGCATTTACTGTAATGAGGAAAAAATCAAGTCACATATACATTTTTTTTTATTCAATACATATACTGGATAATAAATCTTAACTTTTTTCTCTTGTAATATATAAACATCGGAAAAGACATTAAAAATATAAAAAAGGCGTCAAATATATTTTGCAAAAAAAAATCAAATAATGTCATAAAAAAGAAGTAAAATCAAAATAATATTTCAAGTATATTTATTAAAAAAGTCCCACAGAACACAATTCTCCGAGTAGCATCTTGAAAACGTCTTTATGATGTAGACATTCTTCGGATATTTTTTAGAACTGTATGGAATAATGTGTATAAGATAATTTCTCACAATTATAATAGAATTAATATAAAATATGGAAGACGTTTAAAATGAATAAAGTATAACAACACATTAAAATAAGAAAACGAAATGCAATAGATAGTATAATGAAAGGCGCAGAAATTGAAAAGGAATTTTTACATCGATAAGAACTAGAAAATTATAGAGACAAAAAACGAAAATGAACAAGATCTCTAGCAGCAGCATATTTAACGAGACTGTTTTATTCATAATTCGATTCATGCAAATAATTCAATGAATATTTTATTAATTATAAACTATTTTTTGCAAATTAAGAAAATTTTATATACTGTGACGTGAGATTTTTTGTCCGTCACTGTTGAGAATCGTCGGCGGCGGAATCGCGCGTCCTCTCAGCTTGGAGGGCAAGCGTGCGAGCGCACCTGAACATGCGCTAACCCCGTAATCATCTGTTTTGTTTAATATTTTTGCTCTTTTCGTTAAGATTTTTGTTCTTTAGTGATTAATCTCATAGTCAAAGTTCGGATCGCCACGGATCGCGCTTGACAGCTGCTATATTATTCTGTAATTGTTGCTGTTTCACTCGCCAACGGGGAAAGGAAGACAACATCGGAAAGAAGAAAGAAGAAGCGACGCTACGTTTGAAGGCTGCCTACACGGGAGTCCGGATCACATGGTTTTGTATAATTACAAGGTCAAGTCAATAACTTCTTAGAAAATCTGTCAGAGGGCACTCGCAGTGTCATGTCACGTTACTTTTTGACAAGTAGCATCTTTCAGCTGATTACTGTCAAATTTTGAACAGAATTCATCGCGTGGTTTCATTTCTATAGATGATTAAAGCGAACAATCTTTGTATTTTTTACAAAATGGAAAAAAACGTTTCGTGCAGTGATCAAACATTTACATATGAAAGGTTTAACGCCAAAAAAAATCAAAGCCGAATTGGATAATGTTCATAGCACATCTGCAGCGTTTGCGACTGTATACAATTGGGTGAATGAATTTAAACGTGATCGTACATCCACATGTGCACCTCGTTCGGGACGTCCAATTGAGGCTACTACGCCAGAAATTATCGATAAAGTCCACGATATGGTTTTGACTGATTGACGAGTGAAAGTGCGCGAGCTTGTTGAGGCCACAGGCATATCACATGGCACAGTGATTTCAATTTTGCACGAACAATTGGGTATGAAAAAGATCGGCAAAATGGGTGCCGTTTGCTCACTGTGGACCATAAGCGCGACCGTATGACGATTTCAAAACAATGTTTGGAGATGTTTCAACATAATCCAGATGAATTTCTGCATCGATTCATTACTGTGGACGAAACATGGATCCATTACTTCACACCCGAGACGAAGGAACAGTCAAAACAATGGATTTCACCGAGTGAACCAGCTCCGAAGAAGGCGAAGACCGTGAAGTCGGCCGGAAAGGTGATGGCCACAGTTTTTTGGAATGCACCCGGTATAATTCATATCGATTACCTTCCGTCGAAGCAAACGATCAATGGCGATTATTACGCAACCTTATTGAATCGTTTCAACAAATTATAATATTTTAAAGAAAAAACGTCCTCTTGGCGAAGAAGAAAGTACTCTTCCATCAAGACAATGCACGGGTTCACACGTGCCCGGCACCAATGGCCAAATTCAACGAATTCCGCTACGAATTGCTTCCCCATCCAGCATATTCGCCAGATTTAGCCCCCTGCGACTATTTCCTGTTTCCAAACCTAAAGAAATGGTTCGGAGAAAAGAGATTCACCACCAGAGAGCAGCTCATCGAAACAGAGGCTTATTTTGAAGGGTTGGACAAATCATATTATTCGGACGGCTTGAAAAAGTTGAAGAATCGTTGGATCAAATGTATCGAGCTGAAAGGAGACTATGTTGAGAAAAAAATGAATAAAAATGAATCGATCAAAAAAAATGTGTTTTATAATATGTTTTTCTAAAAACTTATTGACTTGCCCTCATACTTGTAATCTGCTGCTGCTCTAAAACTCTCTTATATCGCGCACCCTTTGCAGAATACGACCAGAAGCGAGAATTCTCGATCACCCAAGGGATCGTACGGACGTCCGTCGGGGGCATATGGTCCCCGACGTGGAGCTGCCAGGATATCCCTCGCCAGTCCGGGAAGTTCCGGGGCCTCAAGAAGAAAAGCAGCCCTTGAGATAAAATTATATTACACGCTCTTAAACGCAAGGATTTGCGACCGCAAGGACCTGTACGGCAGGATAGCGTGATAAGTAGGAACCAATCGGCGTGACAGCCCGGGGGAAGGAGCCGAACGGCTGCGTGAATCCACAAGGAACGGGTCTTATTCCTGCTGTGGGTCGGGCATATAAAGGACGTGCGAAGTCGCCGCCGACGAGCATTTGGCTGCTGCTGTGAGCGAGATTACCAAGGAGACAAGCGGAAGGAACAGGACGACGAGGGTGAGACGAGCGTCGCCACTGCTGCTGTAAAGCTGCCGATCCGGATACGTAGCTTCGGGTGGATCGCGCGTAGAAAAGCTCGCGTCGCGGAAAGAGGCCAGTTTAATAACCGCCGTGTAGAATGAACTTGCGAGACATATGCTATCCTCCCAAGCATTTGGATTTTTAGTTGTTGATTTTTGTAGTTCGAATCATAGGAGATTATTAGTCAAGTAGGAGATTATTGTCAAGTCGCGCTCATCTCTCTTGTCACAGTCGAATCATTTTGGACTTTCGTACTGTCGTATCTCGCTTGTGTCGTGTTGGTACGAATATTGTGATCGTATCGCGCTGTCGAGTTAACGTTCGGCTTCGCGTCGGCGTTACCCGTCCGGGCAGCGGGTAGTACTGCAAGTACGAGTTCATGCCTGCGATCGAGAGATCATGTGAATCGTTAAGTCATCGTGGAAGCGTAGCGCGGAGGGAAGTAAGAACTCATATTGTAGAGTGTAGTCGGCGTCCGGCGTTAGAAATAAGTTGTCTTTTGCGAGCGTAGACTGTATCGAGTCCAGTGGAGGGAGCGGACTCCGGAGATTGCATGTAACCAAGTCGTCAAACATAATTGTCTTTATTTCTTTATCAATTCGTGTGTGATGCTCGTCGCCTATCTCTCTCGCCTTCCGACAATTTTTCCACCTTTAACGACCTACCCCTACTGTCGCAAATTTAGTATAAGTGAAAGTAGAAAGATTTTTGAAAAAATGGCACGCTCTCTCGTGCCTAGTGCCCAACTTATTTAGTGTAAACTAAGAGACTGGCCGAAAATCCGCCTAACTGTCGAGATATTCCGCTGTCGAGTGAAAAGATTATTTTTATGTAAGAGAAGAGCTAAGAGCAACGAATTTGTGCCGTCGCTCGCGAGCACGGTTACAATACACACATATATTCAAGTTATTATTTTAGTATTAATATATTTTATATTCAACAAATATATATGTATAAACAAATATTTTTCTATGAAATACTCTCAAATTTTGTTACTGTATTAAAGAATCTAAAATTAAACTCTCGGTTTAAACCCTCGGTGGAAACTAGGCCAATGAGACATGCCGCCATGCTGTGACGTCACGTATCATTGGGGACCCTGCCGTGGACCGCCGCTCCGCCGCCGCCGCGGACCCCGCACCCACTTTAAAATATATTGCAGACCGTCGCCGCAACTGCCGTGCGTGCTATCTCATATACTTACCATCTTTCTCTCAATGCGTTACCATCTTCTCCTTTTATTTCTCGTATCTCCTTTTTTTCTTATCGTACCCAAAATCATTTGACATGTCACGACATGTTTGGATGATGATATTATCAATGTAATTTTGATAAAATTGCGACGTTGCCAAATAGTACGTATAATGATATAAAAGTTAGAGATTGAGATGCATTGCGATGTTGGCAAGTAGTGCGCATAATGATATAAAATAAAAAGATCAATTTTAATTTCTGAATTGCGTGTGTTTATTTTCATACTTGTTATTTGTTTTTTTTTTCTTACATAGGTACATATGGCATAGGTCGGATGGGAAGTAAAGAAAGTATATATAATGTTGTAAACGAAAAAATTTTTATTCACATTTTATTACATCATTTGTTTTCATACGCATTAAAACCTAAAATTAAAAGCTCGTAATCGACGAGCTGATGTCCATTGAAGATGTCGTTATCACGTATAGCGTCTATGAATGTTGAAGAATCGCATATACTTGACATCAAGGCGGGCTAATCGTTGAATGTTACATCAATACACCCGTCAAATTGAAACACGGCATAGCGTCGTTTCGGTCGTCATGCATACAGATGAAGAATCGAGACATCGAGATGTGTGCAGCATCGTTCAGCGTGCAAACTCTGACGATTAGCGGCCCAACGTTTATAAAATTGTCTTTGTATTCGTTTCGAAGCATTTTGTAAATATTCCATCGTTGCTCGTAGAAGCCCTTACACGTTTCGAGAGACAGTTCGTGTCCGCGATCTCCACATAATTCGGTGGATCAATGTTAATTCCATTTTATAAATACTTGTACCCGTAGCCATCAGATCATAACGTCTGTTCAGTAAACGCACCGCGCGATGCTCCATGCTGTGTACGTACGTAATGTTAAAAACATTCTTTTTGTGCATAGAACGTTGAAACTACATGCATAGAACGTTGAAACTTACATGTTACTGCAGTCCTTCTTCGTTTCGTACGATGCACTGCTCTCTTTGGTGAAGTACATTTTTCAATCGTTCGTACAACCGGGTATCGCAAGATTGATCGTATCCACGTAAATTGTAAACTATATGGTAATACTTCTAGAATCGAAGAGGGAATAACTCCTCCCCCCCTCTTTCTAAGAATTGCGAACGTGTCATGACGCGTTTTATCGCGTCTTTCTACGTATTTTCTTTGTTCGCAAGTTTATCAATGTTTATACTTTATGAATGATATTTCGATGACATTGGCGACTTTGATGATTTTTCTCCAGGAAAATTCATCATTCCAATATCTCGCTTTTTCCTTCAATGGCGGTGGACTTGGCGGACTTGGTGACAAGGATACTACTTTTTACTTTCACTCGATTTTTGGTATACATATTCTTTTACTCGGCCCATGTCTTAACGCTCGTACATATGTATATGTGAACGTATGTATGAACATATATAATATGAATGTATGAATGTATAAATGTATGTATAAACGTATGTACGTATGTATGAACGTATGTATGTATGAACGTATGCACGTATTTATGTATGTATGAATGTGTGTATCCGAAACATCGATGCTTCTGTTAAACGCGTCGCAACATGTCCGATTTGACAATATATATATGCAATGTATATAGGCAGTGTATAAGGCTTTTTTCATTCAATCGTAAACTTCAGTAACTAAGCCTTCTATATTGCCTATATATATTGCATATATATATATATATATATATATATATATATATATATATATATA
>JAANIC010002027.1:124818-135681 GCA_017607545.1 Acromyrmex charruanus
GCGACGCGTTTAATAGAAGCGTCGATGTTTCGGATACATACATTCATACATACATACGTTCATACATACATTCACATATATATATATATATATACGTACATATGTACATACATACAAGAAAGACCCCTATTATGGGATACCGAGTTCATTTTGGATAAATGCTAGAAGTCTATGGGCAGAATTTAAAAAAATAATAGGTCATTTTGAAGGAAATTTAATAAGCTTTAAGATAACATTATATAAAATTTAATTCAAATTCCATTTTTTTTTGAAAAATTAAAAAAAGGAAAAAAGTGAGCAAATCGCAAAGTCAAAATATTGTGCTGCTAATATGAGATGCCCAAGAAATCGACAGTAAAACGCAAAATATATCAGTATTACAATTTGTTCGAGATACAGCTAACACGGACAGTTTTTGCAGATTTGGCATACGTGCGACATGCGGATCGGAAGCTTCTAAAAGGATTCCAAGCGTCCTTAGAGGTTTCCAAAACATAAACTTGGCCATCACCTCGTCAATAAAGTGAAAAATAATAAGCTAAGCCGTACATCGCATGTGATCTCAACCGCTATAACGGCGAACCGGATCAGTCGCAGCGCACGCGCGATCGCATGACGCAAAACGCGTAATATGCATACATCCCAATCAAGAATCCAGATTTGGCGGGCGCGCATGGCAATAGCGCTTGGCCATCGCGCTCAAAATTGCCAATCGCCGCCCGAAACAGAGGGTCACCTCAAAATTTTCAATTTTGCGAGAATCTCATAGGCGAATGCAAAGGGAAGCCTTTGTTCAGTGCGCGCGTTATCTAAAAGATCAGAAAGAGAACGTACGTAAGTGAAATCATGAGTGACGAAATAAACGCCTTGCTGACCGCTCAGAGTGACATCCACGGTCGCATGGCCAGATCAGTGACCAATTTAAAAAAGATGGGGATGGCCAACATCACCCTCCACGCCATCGAAACCCGCTCAGCGCTTCTCGATCAGCTGTGGACGAAGTTCGAAAAACAGCACGAACTCATTCGAGACATTACAAGGAAGTCTTCGATCAGAGTGAGTACAATACGTCTCAATTTGCCGATTCCGCTGAAATCACTTACGTGCAGCAGCGCAGTCTGCTGAACGATACCGGACAAAGCTCAAGGCTGAGAAATCAAGTATAGCTCCTCCGAGCGAATCGGGAACCGATTTTTCTACCAAATCGGCGCTGCCGCGTCTAAATATCCGATCGTTTTCGGGCGCGTTTGAAGACCGGTCATCGTTTCGAGACATATTCTTGTCCATCGTCGGTAATAATCCGTCTATCTCAAACGTAGAAAAGTTTCATCACTTAAAGCATTGTTTGGAAGAATCCGCGGAAGCATTGATACGTCCGTTGGCCGTAACCGGAGACAATTATTCGCGTGCGTGGGCGTTGCTGTGCAAGCATTACGCTCCAATTTTTGTACGTTCACCGCAGTGCAGAAAATGAAAAGCGATACCACCGAGGAACTTAGCCACATCGACAATGCCGCGATCAGTGCCGTAAACGGTCAAGAAAGACCTTTTCAATCATTTCGTCATCGAGCTCTTCGATCCGAAAACGCGTCTCGAGTGAGAATCACACACGAGCGATTCCACGAACTTGTCAGATCACGACACGTTATTGGACTTCATCACAAAGCGAACTCTGACTCTCAAGGCCGCAAAACCAAGAGCCACTAAGGTCTTTGGAGATCCACCGCGAATCGCGAAGGCGCACGTCACCAAACGTGTAGCCGACGCTCCCGGTTGCGTTCTGTGCAGAGGTCGGCATAACGTAATGATGTGCGAACAATTTAAATCGAAATCCGCATCGGAGCGAAAGTCCGTCGCTGAAACACATCGATTATGTTACAATTGTCTCGGTTCGCACCCGATCGCGAAATGCCAGTCAACGAAGACGTGCTTCTCGTGCAAGGCGAGACATCACACATCTTGCATGAAGCGTACGTCACTGCGAAACCCGCCGACGCAAGCGTGTTGACGGCTGTGCGCCAAGACAGCGAGTGCAAGGCCATTCTGCTCGCTACCGCGAGAATTACTGTCGATGATCGCCACAGGGATCCACACCCGGTTAGAGTCCTGATCGATCAAGCATCGGAAGTGTCCTTGATCTCCGAGGCGCTAATCCAGCGCTTACGCCTGCCGCGATCCCGCGCGGCAATCTCAATTTTCGGCATCGGCGACTTACCCTCGAGTTCCTGTCGCGGGAAAGTGTCTCTCAATCTCACTTCCAGGATCAATGGAGCCCGAGTCACCACTGTTGCTTTCATCCTGCCATATCTCTCGTTATATCAAGGAGCAGCTACATATAAGACTACATGGCTTCACATCGAAGGTCTCCAGCTGGCCGATCCGCAATTCTCGGCCGCCGATCCCATCGAGCTGTTGCTCGGCGCGGAAGTATGCTCCATCATTCTGCAAGAGGACCTGCGAAAGGGCGATCCGCATACTCCCGTCGCTCAGCATACTCTGCTCGGATGGATTCTCTCGGGAGGCTGCGGTGAGAATCTCTCAGCGACTCCACATCGCTCCTTCCAGTGCACCGTCGACCACGAGCTGACCGCGCTCGTGCAACGTTTTTGGGAGCAAGAGAAGGAACCTTCCGCCTCAGTGTCCATCACGCCAGACGAGCAACGATGCGAGGAACTCTTTGCTCGAACTCACAGCCGCACCGATGCAGGGAGGTACGTTGTGCGATTGCCATTTGCCGCACCGCCAGCGCTCGGTGACACCCACCAATCAGCCGAGCGACTGCTCACCGCCATGGAGCGACGATGCGACCGCGACGTTCGATTCGGACTTCTGTACCACGCCTTTCTAAAGGAATACGAAGAGTTGCATCACATGGAGGCAGTGCCAAGGTCATCGGAATCTCAGGCAAGATGCTACCTGCCTCACCATGGAGTGCTCCGAGAATCGAGCTCGTCGACCAAACTCAAAGTAGTATTCAACGGATCTCAGAGTACAAGATCCGGTAAGTCACTAAACTCCCAGCTATTGGTTGGCGCTAACTTGTTGCCATCGCTCGCTGATGTGCTAACCCGATGGCGATGGCACCGATACGCGATCGTGACGGACATCGAGAAAATGTACCGTCAAATCCTCGTGGCGCCCGAAGACAAAGATTATCAACGCATTCTCTGTCATTCACTCAACGATCCGGTTCGCGAGTACTGATTGAACACGGTGACATATGGTCTGTCGTGCGCGCCGTTTCTCGCTATCCGTACTCTTCGTCAGCTCGCCGATGACGAAAACGCGAGATTTCCGCCGTATTGAGACACGACTGCTACGTCGACGACATTGTGACCGGAGCACACACGAAAGACGAGGCGATCGCGAAGCAATCCGAGCTGCGTCAGTTGTGCATGGCGGACGGGTTCCCGCTGAAAAAATGGGCCGCCAACCATTCTGAAATTCTCGTCGGCATTCCTGCGGATCACTGTCTCGCGGATTCGCGGTCGTGGGAACACGAGGGTCATGCAACACTGGGCTTGCAGTGGCACCCAGTGGACGATACCTTCGCATTTTCAATTCAAGGCTATTGAGAAGGACCATTGAGAATTTCACCAAGAGGAAGGTTCTCTTGGAGATCGCGCGTTTATTTGATCCGCTCGGATGGTTGACACCAGTAGTGATCCGCGCAAAAATCTTACTTCAATCAGCATGGTTGCAGAAGCTGGACTGGGGGACGCCCCTCCTTCAAGCAGACGCCTGCCATTGGAATCGTTTCCTGGAGGAACTCCCAAGGCTTGAACAGCTTAGAATCAACCGCTGGTTGAACACAAGCGCCAAGGACACGAAAGTCGAACTGCACGGATTCGCCGACGCGTCCGAACGAGGGTACATAGCCATGGTGTACCTTCGTGTCATCAGCGCTAACAATGTCAAGGTTCTCCTACTAGCAGCAAAGAGCAAGGTTGCTACGATCAAGCCGGTATCCTTGCCGCGATTGGAGCTGCGCGCCGCCGCCTTGCTCACGAAATTAGTCGCACACACGTACCGTTTTAAGCCTGTCGACAGCTCCAGTTACTCTTTGATCCGACTCCAAGGTCACGCTCTACTGGATTCAGGGTCACGCCTCTCGATGGAAGACTTACGTGGCCAACCGCGTGTCCATAATTCAAGAGGCACTTCCAGAAGGACGATAGCGTCATGTTCCCGGAAAGGACAATCCGGCCGACTACGCCTCTCAGGGAATAACACCAGGAGAGCTCATAGATCATCCACTCTGATGGTCAAGTCCCCCTTGAGCTGCTCAGGGACGACTCGACTTGGCCTAACGCTCAGCCTGAAACTCCATCGGAGGAAGTGCTCGAGCAACGCATCCATTCCCGCACCATCACGTTAAAGATGGTCACGGAGCCGGAGCCTCCTTCTCCGATTCTCTTCACTTCACCGGCTCCTGAGGGTCACAGCGTGGTGCTAACGTTGGCTGCGCCCAAGGAGAATGCCAACAACAGAAGGAAGTCTGAGGTCGACCTTGACACCCGACGAGCTCGACGCTGCACTAGGACGATGGATCCGAGCAGTTCAGGCACTGCATTATCCACGCGAGATTAGTGCCGCAGAGGATCAACGTCCGATGCCACCTCGCAGCCAGTTGCGGACCTTGAGTCCCTTCATCGACAAGCAAAGGGTGAAAGTCGGAGGTCGCCTAAAGCACGCAATTCTCTCTCCGGACGAGCGGAATCCGATAATCATTCCGCCGCACTCACACCTCACACGCCTCTTAATATCATCATGTCACCGCCGAGCACTTCATGGAGGGGTGCAATTGACTCTGGGCCTGTTGCGACTGCGGTACTGGATCCCTCGAGGACGAGCCACAACAAAATACTGGCTGCATCGGTGCGTCACTTGTACCAGATGGAGAGGGGTCACGCCACAGCCGCCGATGGGCAACCTCCCTCAAGGTCGCGTAACTCCTGCGCGTCCATTCCTCAGGACCGGTATCGACTACGCCGGGCCGATACTCATTCGCCGAGGACACGGGCACCGGTCCCACAAAGCTTTCATTGCAATCTTTGTGTGTCTCTGTTCTAAGGCGAAGCACCTTGAGGTCGTGTCCAACTACACGACGGACGCATTCCTGGTCGCGCTTCGTCGATTCACATCAAGGAGAGGACTATGCTCGGATATCCGACTGTGGCATGAACTTCATTGGCGCCGACCGACGGATACGAGAGTTTTTTCGCACATCTTCCGCCAATGGCAGCCGCATCGCGAATGCTGCTGTCACAGAAGGAATCCGGTGGCATTTCAACCCACCTTCCGCACCTCACTTCGGAGACCTCTGGGAAGCAGCAGTAAAATCGACGAAGTACCATCTTCGAAGAGTAATCGGCGACGCCACCTATGAGGAGATGAGCACTTTCCTAGCTCAGGTAGAAGCCTGCCTGAATTCTCGGCCATTCCTGGCGTTATCCGACGATCCCGACGACCTCTCAGCGCTTATTCCAGGATACCTGCTCATCGGATCTCCGCTGTTAGCCATTCCAGAATCGTCACTCGCAGAGAAGGCAACGAGCTCTCTCTCTCGTTGGCAGCACCTTCAAGGAATGCGTGATCATTTTTGGGAAAGGTGATCGCGGGAGTACCTGCATTCCTTGACCTCACGCCCGAAGTGGTGCAAGGTAAGCGCCGCGTCTCAGATTGGCTCATTGTGCCTCATACTTTCAGAGACATCACCGCCGAGTAAATAGCCTCTAGCTCGCATCACCAAGCACCCAGGAGAAGACCTAGGTGACTCGAGTGGCAACGGTTCGCACAGCGTCTTCCGAGCTCATCCGACCTCTAGTCAAATTGGTGATGCTGCTTAGACCTGCTGCTTCGACCATTCTACACGCAGACTCGCAAGAGCAGTAAAACCGCACATTATATTGAACCGCGCGATCTTCTTCAATGTACTCGCGTCAGTTAAAGCGCGTGTAATCGCAGTAATGTTCGCGTTGATTTTATTTACCTTTCGCAATCTTCGATGAATTTTCCTATTTTTTGAAAATAATATGTTTACCGCTTGATGCAATGTACTACACACTGTTACATTTTCGCCGTTTCGTTTCGAAATCATTCTGATTACGTTCGCAACCATTGCGCAACCAACGCCTTGTAATCATGATTATCCGCTAATTCCTTTTAATTAATGTCATAGCTAGATTACATGACCGCGTCTGCGTCATTATATCTCTTGAATACTTTCTTGTTAGTTCAAACTCAGAACGTATCCGATCATGTGCACGCACAAGCTTCCACGACACCGTGCGCGGGACGCGCACACATCATCAGCCTGCGCCACCTAAAACGCCGCGATCTCCCAAGCAACAAACAAAACTCGCGACATCTGTACGCTTGCCGAGCGTGATCATTAATTTCGTCACTGTGACAAGGCGGACGGGATGTTCGAGATACAGCTAACACGGACAGTTTTTGCAGATTTGGCGTACGTGCGACATGCGGATCGGAAGCTTCTAGAAGGATTCCAAGCGTCCTTAGAGGTTTCCAAAACATAAATTTGGCCATCAACTCGTCAATAAAGTCGATAAGCTAAGCCGCACGTCGCACGTACGCAGCTCTCAACCGCTATAACGGCGAACCAACTCGGATCGGTCGCAGCGCACGCGCGATCGCATGACGCAAAACGCGTAATATGCGTACATCCCAACCAAGAATCCAGATTTGGCGGGCGCGCATGGCAATAGCGTATCGCTTGGCTATCGCGCTCGAAATTGCCAATCGCCGCCCGAAACAGAGGATCACCTCAAAATTTTCAATTTTGCGAGAATCTCATAGGCGAATGCAAAGGGAAGCCTTTGTTCTTCAAAAAGGATAAAAGGCAAAACCGAGAAGCAATGACCCTCTTCTTCTTCGCTGTTCTCGAGTCAACGCTTCGCTACAAGTGCAACCGCCTAGGAGACGCTCCGCCGCCAGAAAACCGCCGCGTTTGATTCGCAATTGAGAATTCGCGTAAAACGAAATTCAGCTGAAACGCCATATCACTCAAATTTTTCTCGCCATCGCTCTCGCTCTAACTCGCTCTCGAACACAATTAGAAAACTTTATTTCATGTTTCTAAAATAAACAAACACAGCCAGCGTGCGTAAAAAATGAGAATGCGAGATTATACTCAGAACTCGTCTTCAGGTAGTTGGAATCAAGCATCGCAGAAATAGGCACTCTATGTTCAGATCGTCCTGATTTCGGTTGTTATTTTTACTATTATATAATAATATTTACTATTTAGAAACGATTTTCACTATGACATGGGAGCATGAGTTATATATTTCGTATATTAGAAATATCTTGGGTATCTCATATTATAATTTCCATGCCTTACGGTTTTACGATCATCAAATCTAACTTCTGTAATTAAGCAATTCAATATATCCCGTATTTTTTTATTAGTACGACCTTACTCTATAATAACATGAAAAATTTATTGCCAAATATTTATTTATTAAATAATAAACAAGGTTTAAAGGCTCATCTCAATGAAACATGAAGACATCTAAATTCTAAAATCTTTTTTTACAATAACTACAGGCATGATCTAATAATGAATTTTCTACTAAATGGTTTTCAATATAAGAGCAATAAATTTATTGGTGGAACCAATAGATAGTTCATTAGTTTAGCAGAAATCTCATATTAGGCGCCTATCTCATAATAGGGGACTTTCCTCTCATACATACATTCATACGTTTATACATACGGTTATACATAGATTCATGCATTCATACGTACATACATATATACTTACATACATACGTTCATACATACGAGGGGTGTTCAAAAAGTAAGTTTCCCTGCTCCGGGAAAAAAGCAAAACACAATTTTTAGGTTAAAGTAACATATGTATTTATTGTTTGACTTATAAACTATTTTTCTACATAGTCCCCTTGGACTTGAATACATTTTTTATATCTGTTCTGAAGCTTTGACAAACCTAGTTTATAAAAATCCGTGCCCTGTTTTTTAAAGAATAATTTAACAAAGTCTTTCACTTCATCATTTGAATTGAAGTGATGGCCACCCAAACTTTCCTTTAACTTAGGAAAAAGATAAAAGAAATTGGAAGAAATCAGAAGAGAGTGCTCCAAAAAAAGCAAAAATCCAGTATTCTGCTGGTAAGGTTATGGCCACAGTTTTTTGGGACAACGAAGGTGTTCTGTTGATTGATTTTCTTGAATCCGGTACCACGATAAATGCAGATCGTTACTGTGAAGTGCTAAATAAACTTAAAAGTGCCATTAAACGAAAGCGTCCTGGAAAATTATTGAGAAAAGTTGCTTTTTCACGACAATGCACGGCCTCATTCAGCAAAAAAAACACAAACCTTACTGGAAAAATTCAAATGGGAAATTTTTGATCACCCACCCTACTCTCCAGATCTCGCACCAAGTGACTTTTATCTTTTTCCTAAGTTAAAGGAAAGTTTGGGTGGCCATCACTTCAATTCAAATGATGAAGTGAAAGACTTTGTTAAATTATTCTTTAAAAAACAGGGCACGGGTTTTTATAAACTAGGTTTGTCAAAGCTTCAGAACAGATATGAAAAATGTATTCAAGTCCAAGGGGACTATGTAGAAAAATAGTTTATAAGTCAAACAATAAATACATATGTTACTTTAACCTAAAAATTGTGTTTTGCTTTTTTCTCGGAGCAGGGAAACTTACTTTTTGAACACCCCTCGTACATACGTACACACGTTCATACATTCGTTTATACTCACGCACGCACGCACGCACGCACGCACGCACGCACCGCGTTCAACCAGAGATACACTGAAATTAATTACAAATGCGACAAGTTGTCGATTATTTTGTAAAAACAAAAACATGTATAAACATTCGTTTTTTTTTTAATTATATTGTTTAACTGAAATCTGGGTGTATTAATTTTTGCATGTACTCTCTTCTCGTATTTGCTTTAAGTTCTCCCGCGATTGCCCTTGATCCTCTCCCCGATCACTTGAATTAAGACCAAAAGTTAAGACAAATGAACGCACTGAGACATCTGGCGTTCCAGTCAATGGCGGTTCCTTCCAATTAGTTATTCAGTCAGATGATTCATAAAATAAGAACCATGGAAAGATTCTTATTTAAACTTTGGGTTACTTGTTTATCAGTGTTTTTAATATAACGAATAAGTATTAACTAATAAAATAATTCGTAGAACATATGAAATTAAATAAGAAATTATAAGGTTTAATTATGAGTACAAACATAAGTTACAGTTGGAATTACTCTTTTCGGTAACTTTTACTTACTTTTATTCCTTTTTTCAATTTGTAATTGTTGATCTTAATATAGATCTGCGGCATACGATACTTGTTTTCTGCTACATTTTCTGCAACCTTCAGAAGGTTTAGCAGTCATCTATCACACATTAAAAAGTTATTAAAAATGAAATAGGAAATTCAACTCCGATGATGCCAACCTTGATATATATTGTCAACAAGATCATGACCCTGAGTGACCATCGAAGGGTTTTGACAGTCACTCATTCATTATTAAGAAGTTATTGAAATTAAAATGAACAATTTACCTCCAACGATCTTGACTCTCCCATACGTTATGAAGGTCATTGCATCAATCTTCGGAAGGTTTTAGCAATTACCCATTATACGTTAAAAAGTTATTAAAAATTAAATAGTCAATTGAACTCCGACTATGATGACCTTGATATATATTGTCAGAGTCATGTTCTTGAATGACCATCGAAGCGTTTTAGCAGTCGCTCTTTAATTATTAAGAAGTTTAATTTAAATTAAAATGGACAATTCACCTCCGATTCACTTTAATCCTTCCACACATTATGAGGTCATCACACCGCGCGCGCGTATATATATTGTCAAAGTCATGACCCTGAGTGATCATCGGACAGTTTTAGTAGTCGATCATTGTCCGTTAAAAAATTGTTGAAAAGTAAAATAAAAAGGTTAAGATTGCCATCTGTTGACTGAAGTTGAAGACGTAATCCGACGCCAGACAGACGACGACGATGATAACGTTAATAATAATGACAATAACGTTTCTTAAATTTGGAACTTGTAGCAATATCTTCGCTCACAGGGCAAATAGAAAAAAAAATAAATGCATTTTCATTATACAATTCGAGAACAAGCTATCGATTGACCATACATAGAATTTGATCGGCACAGCCATTATTGAGATCCTATTTAAAAAAAAAGATGTTAAATCGATAGTCGAATTCATTATTGCCTCTTTTCCGCGATGCCGATTAGTCGTCTAGAACTCGATCGTATCGCGTGTAACGTCGTGTCGTAAGCAAATGTCGTGTCGATTTCTCTCGCTACGCTTATTTCGTGAGCGGCTGTCATCGCGGAGATTGCGCGTTTGACGTTATATGTATCAAAGATTAAATCAATTAATAAATACTATAAAAAGGTTAATAGTATAATAGTATTATATTAGGTGTACAAATAAGTTTCCGTTGTTTGACAAAAGACGATACCACTAGCAAGCTATGGTTAAAATTGTCTGATGTAAAACATTATATCGTAAGGTTGGACATCTGTCAACAGCATAATCTTGAAATACTAGCGATTTTGTATCAGCATCATATATTTTTTTTTGTGCGAAAATGCCGAGTTTTGAGCCGAATAAGCGTCATTTGCGGGAACTTTTGATTTACTTCTTTAATTTGAAGAAATCTGCAGCTGAGGTTCATCGATTGCTTGTAGAAGCATATGGTGAGGCTGCCTTAAGTGAGACAAGTTGTCGTGAATGATTTCAAAATTTAAGAACGGTGAATTTGACGTCGAAGACAAAGAACGTAGCGGAAGGCCGAAAGTGTACGAAGACGCGGAATTG
>JAANIC010002027.1:135807-159385 GCA_017607545.1 Acromyrmex charruanus
CTATGTATATATATATATATATATATATATATATATATATATATATATAGTATATATAGTACAATATTAAAAGCTCAGTATCGCACACGAAGCGCGCGTCTGTTGTATCTAGTACAATCGAGATCTCGAAAAACTCAGCGTAAAGATACACTGTACTGTCTCGCGCTAAAACGCTACACGTTTTTCTTAGCGTCAAGACATTACCGTGTCTCTGGATTTCTTCCCTAATTTTGATAGAATCCCTATTTTTCAACATCGGCATGTGGTACGCGTCTCGCGAGTGATATGATTGACTTATGCTAGCCAACGCACGCGTCACGCCGGCACAGAGTGTTCGAAACGCGATTAAACTGAATATTATTTTCGCAGGATATTCACACAAAACGATTAAACTAATAAATAATTCATATAGAACAATGTAAAAATGGAATCATGAAAAGAAAATATAGCGTAAGCAGCAAAATGACAAAAATTTCTATTTATACGGAAGGATGTAACAATTATTTTGATTTCATCTCTTTTTTGAGGTATTATTTTTTTTCTTTTTTTGCAAAATATACATGACGGGAAACTTTTTTATGTTTTTAATGTTTTTTCCGATAGATATACTTGACGGGATACGCTATTGCATCTCATGATTATACTGTGCAACAAAAATAATTTTTTTTTTCACACAGAAAACTCAAGTTATTCTCAAAAGTAGAGACAAACTGTAATACAAGCGTACGTGTCGTGATATCAAACTATTTGTATTTTTTACGCACATTTGAAGTTTTATACATTTGAGCAAGTTATTTCAGTTACGGTGCAAGAGGAAATTTTACAATTGTCTAAAAATTATGTATTTTTATATAAAATTAGTCGCTAAATAAGAAAATGATAAAATTAAAGCGGAAATAAAGAAAGATGTTGAAAATATGTATTTTTAATTGAAAATTACTCAAAATTTTCGACCTTTCTGCAAAAATGATCATAACGCATTTCTCTTGAAGTTAGTTACGTATAACGCTGCGATCCGATTCAGACTTATAACGCTTACGAATCATCCTTGTTATTTATCAAATGTTAAATAAACGCTCACAAGCGTTATGAGTTACCATATGAGCATTTTTAGATCACGGCCTAAATGATTTTTGACTAAAAATACATTTTTTCACCATTTTGTTCTACTCCAATTGCTTTAATTTGATTGTTTTCTCATTCAGCGATCAATTTTACGTAGAAATACATAATTTTATGTACATAATGTTCAGACAATTGTAAAATTTCATCTTGGGCCGCAGACGTAATGACCTCCTCTAAACTTGGAACGTGCACAAAAACCGCAAACGATTTGATATCGCTAAATTAAATGCACGCCGGTACTAGATTTCATCTCTACTTTCACAGAAAATTTGAGTTTTTCATGTGTGAAAAATGCTGTCACACGGTGTTATACAATAAGATTATCATTTGTCAAAATACAAGCTTCCTTAGAATTTAGCCGATTTTAAAATGCAACATATACTACATAGACATACTTACGTTACAATATAACTCATGTTAATATTCGCATTAGGATTTTTCGGATAAAGTATTCTCTTGATTTGCACGAACTCATCGACCAGTTCGAACATCCTGTTGTCTTTTGGATTCTTTAAAGGCTCGCAGATACCACGTTGGGTTATAACGCCAGTTATCATATGAACAACAGTTATAACCATCAGAATGCTCGTCAAAAGAAAGATAATCCACACAGCCCTGCAATTTAAAATGTTAACAGTTATAAAAAAAGAGAATGACAATGGCAACTGATTTTATTTTACGTAATTCTAGTAATTTTTGTAATTTACATCATAAGAAACCGTGCCCCTGATCCTTTATTACAACAATCATCTCCGTATCCATCCGGACGCTTTCCGCAAATACCGCAGAAAAGGCCACACGTTAAACACATCAAGACAGTCAGAAGAATACCGGATATACCAAGACCAAGATAATATCTAAAACAAATCATATATATATATATATATAAGGATCATTAGATGTTCTCTATGAATTCTATTCTTCGCAATGCATTTATCTCAAGTTTATTTGTTCACGAACCTATAGGGTGAATACTGATTTATATTGTTCTGAGCAACATCTAAATGTCGCATATATACTTTATCTATGTCGACATTTATCCTGTCGATAAGGGCAGTCATATTATTGGCAATGCTTGCCAGGTAGTTACAGGCTCGTCGAATACTCGCACTGACTACAGGAATTGTCTGATTAACGGCGTGCTGTATATCCTTCTGAATCTTCAGAAACGAATCTCTGCCCTGGCTTACTTCCGACACTATATTACTCTCCATGAGCACGATGATGTTATGTAACGCAAATGTAACGTCTGGCAGCTGAAAAGTATCACATCACGACATACTTTCAATTGGCATTAATAAAATCGTTATTAGATTCATCACACATAGAACAGATTTAAAATTTCCTTGCTGGATTTGAATATTTCGTGCTAAATACGCCCTCCAAAGCTACAAGACAAAAACAATAATTCTCTGAATTTCACGAAATCTAATTTTGTGGAGCATGAAAATGCATGAAAATATAAATGAAAAGCATACGCATACGTTGTATAAATTTAAATATTTTGAAATTAGACTAATTAAAAAAAAATGACCACAAATCGAGGATATATCTTAGTGTAAAGAAGGCTCAGTGTAAAAAAAAGATTATATAAATATTAAGGTGAAACGAAAAATCAAAATATCGAAAATTCAGATGTACGGCGCATGTAGGAATCTAAAAACATGTGATTGTAAAATTTTATTTCAATAAATTAATTTTTACCCTTCCCAGCTATATTTCTATTTTTAATGGCTTAGAATAGATATTATTCAAACTAAGTTAGTCGCGTAATAATATGTGATATTTTTTTATGTTATTATTTATTTATGTTTTAGGAGTTCAAAATTAATTATTAAATAAATAATTTTTATTCTTAAATGACCGTGGCCATTTTAAATTAGTAGCGGACAACGTTTTTATAATTTTTAAGCATTTGCGTTAATTACTATACACGCTCGTATGTGCGCTCTTAAAGAAAAAAATGACTTTTTATTTCAAATCTATTCTAAACTTATTTTCCAAACTATCAAAAGTGTATATATAATAATTTTTTTTTAAATACACTCGTCAATAAAATTATCGCATAGGTAAATTTATATCAAAATTCATTTCGCATAAATTCAAATAAGATAACTTCGCGAAAAATGGTCGCATTTAAAATTTTTATTTTCATTCTAGGTAAAGATAAAATCTATACGAAGCTTTCAATGAATTTTGAATTTATCCTTACTCCTACTTCTTTTCAAAAATAAGGACATGTCTTTTTTTAAGAAATTTGCGTAGTTCAACGCACACTACGGGGTAGAGAATTTTTTTCGTAAATGTCATGATAACTGTCATAAAGTATGGTCTTTTCCTTTACAAATTAAAAAAAATTAAGCTTTGGAACGATTTTTTCTCAAGGAGATACAGTGCATTAAACTTACCTATGCATTTTATTACCGCCAATAGCATTACCCGATGTACAACACGGAGAGGTTGCTGGTCGAATTTTGCGAATCGTGTGCGTGTGTGTGCGTGCGTGCGTGTGTGCGTGCGTGCGTGCGTGTGTGTGTGTGTGTGTGTGTGTGTGTGTGTGTGTGTGTGTGTGTGTGTTCCATTAGCACACATCCATTCACATTGGTTGGGCTCTAATAATTTTTTACTGCTTTATTAATGAAAATATTTTATTTTGAATAGGCGATGTACAATCGGTCACAGAAAGGCAACACTTTTTTTTCGATAAGCAAACTGTATTCCGAAACCCATCGAAGGCTGTACATGCTCTATCCTCTCTTTCATTTTTAAATGTAAAAAACATAACTTTGGATTTTATGAGTTTTATGCTGTTATGTACTTAAATATTTTTTCCTTCTCGTTATAAGACCATATAAGTAACTTTTAATACTGTTCGAACTACTACTTGTTCGAACTTTAACAAAATATACGATACGTAGAGAAAATTTTAAGATTTTTGTCCCGCGCAAAAAACAGAATATACTCTATAATTGGTACACTCTTATAATAACTGTAATGGTCTTCTTAAAAAAATTCTTTAAAACAAATGTTACATGATGTACAAAATACAATATTTTTCTTCTTCAAAATGAGGTACGAGGAGATATCAAAAATATTCAAATGGAATTCATTCATGTTACAAATTATCATATTTACAAACATTTATGTTTGTAAATTATAATAACAAAATTGGTGCAGTGATATTTTTTTCAGTACAATAGCAAAATTCTTATTTTTTTTAATTGTCATTCCGATTGATGCACGGTTCATCCTGGGTTAATCAAAAACCCCACCGAAAAAAATTCCATGATACGCCTCTCTCCCACGCACGCACACACGCACGCACGCACGCACGCACGCAAATCCACTATGATACGCAAAATCCAACCAGCAACTTCTCTGTGGTGTGCATCGGGTAATGCTAATGCTGGCGCTAATTGAATAAAATGCATAGGTAAATTTAATATACTGTATCTCCTAGAAAAAAATCAAAGATTAATTTTTTTTTAAATTGTAAGAGAAAAGTCCATTTTACGACAGTTATCATAATATTTACGAAAAAAATTTACTCCTTTAGTGCATTAAACTATGCAAATTTCTGAAAAAAAAACGTCCTTAATTTTAAAAAGATGTTACGTAGAAGTAAGGATAGATTCAAAATCCATTGAAAGCTTTGTAAAGTATAGACTTTACTTTTGAGAATGAAAAAAAACTTTTAATGATATTTAATACAATCGTTTTTCGCGGAGTTACGCTTATTTAAATTTATGCAATATTTTGATATAAATTTACTTATGCGATAATTTTGTTGAAGAGTGTACGAGTATGTGAAATCTTTAAATTGTGTCAATAATATAAACAGAAAATACATTTCGTCGAAACACTAATGTAGTATAATTATTTTTAAACAATAAAACTCGAGGGTCCTTTTAATTCTTCTAATAATAATTATTTTTAATAATTTCTTTTAAATAATGAAAAATGTTAATATTTTTATTTTCTAATTAAATAAAAATGAAATCGAAATGCTAACATCTTTATACCCAAGGTTGAGTAAATTAAAGTTTTTTAAAAACTAAATTAAGTTAAAGCTAATAGCTTATAAAATTAATAAAATTAATATCACGAATTAAATTGACTAGCAATTTAACAAATTTTTTATGTTTATTCGCATCTTCGGAACGATCTTAATAATGTTGAATGATATATTAAAATCTGTAAATAATTAATTCTTATTGCAAAAAATATTATCTCGGCTGGGAATTGAACCCGGATCTCTTGCATTCCGTGCGAGCGTCCTAAGCCTTTTAGACTACCGAGGCCTTAGTAATATTCTTTGCAATAATTAGCATATGAAGGAACAACGTCTCTTTAGGCGACGTAAATAAATAATATAATATATTATAGAACCGTATATGTGATACAAACTACAGAAATCAAAGTTTTAAACGGAGTTAGCATTTCAAGACCGAAAAATCATTTCGGCGCGCGTTTCTAAGAACTACATACGTAGTATATAAATTCATACAAGAATCATACAAGCATTTAAGATCCAACTAGACCGTTTAAGGCTTTGATTTTTATAGTTTGTGTTATCACATATACGGTCCTATAATATATTATATTGTAATAAAATTAAGTCATAAGTTGAAGGTATAAAAAGTTAAAAAAGAAACAAAAGTTAAGTTAAGAGATTGGATTAACTTAATAATTAAATGAGTAGATAGGTCAAAAAAACGAGCAAAGAAAAGATATTAATTTAAACTAGTATATTATCTCACCATGGTTTTTATGACATCCAATAACTAGTTAATTGTGAATAAATGTGCGATAATACACTAGTTTAAACTAAAAAATCTTGTTTCTTTGCTCGTATTTTTTTACCTATCTACTCATTTAATTATTGTGTTTACAATATTGAGCGGATTACTGCTTTTCTTATTTTATGAAGTATCTTAAGTTAATAAAAGTTAATTTTGAAAAAATTATTTTTGAGATCAAAATGTCCTAATTTAAAAAAAAATGAGATTACTTTAAATAACACTTAATATATCAATATAGATTATTAGGTAAATTAATTTTTTTATTCACATATAAGTTACTTATGTATGAGTATAATAAGAATCATACCATAAGGCGTTTTTGTAAAAATCTTGCAAGGGAGAAGAGTATATATTTGCATTATCTCTTTTTCTTTAACCTTTATTTAACTTTCTTTAACTTTTAAAACAACTGCTCTTGCATGTTTACTGCATCGACTAGATATTTGTTACAAAAAACATAAAAATTTAGAAAATAGATGTGCAACACTGTTTTACAACAATTCTTAATCTAATAAGTAAACCTTCAGAAATGTCGCTAATTTTTTCAAAATTTTTACGGTTCTGAATCTTATGACAAAATAAGACGAAATCTGTCATTAATTTTAGCCCAAACTGTGTCCATCTATTAAAAAAAAACTTTTTCACAAATATCCGATTTTTATATGTATAAAGCAATATTTTTTACAAATAAATGAACACTCGATATTTTGAAGCTCGATACACATATAGAACAGCAAAATAATAATTAATACAGTGAGTTTCATAACTTCTATTATGCAGGGTTGTGAGAATTAAGGAGATTCTCCCTATACTTACATTAGGAACGGAGCATTAAAAATAAATAGCATGTATTACATATAGAGCAGACCTGTCCAATTTAAGCGCCGGAGCCAAAACGCAAAACCATCGATGCAAAAAAATTTAATGTGAATAAGATTTTGTAGACTCTAAAGTGTTGATAAGCGTCGCTCAGAAATTTTACCTATATTGATTTTTTTACGTCAATGACTTTGTTTTTTAGCTCTGAAGCTCAAATTGGACAGGCTTGATATAGAGTAAGAATGTCTGCGCAGATGCCAATTTAACATAACCTATTTTAACAAATTTTTATACACGACGTCATGTACAAGTGGAAGGAGAATGAAGAAGTTACAGAGTACTGAAGTTAGAGAGAAGGTCCACTGTAGTTAAGAAACGATCCTCTTGAAAAGAATTTTTTACAGAAACATAGCTAGAAATTCTTTTTAAGAGGATCGTTTCTTAACTATTATTAATTATTATTTTGGTGTTCTGTATATAATATGTGTATCGAGCTTTAAAATATCGGGTGTACATTTATTTATAAGAAATATTGCTTTAAACATATAAAAATCGGGTATTTATAAAAAATAAAGTTTTTTTTAATAGATGCAATTTGGGTTAAAATTAATGACAGATTTCTACTTATTTTGTTATAAAAAACAACCGTAAAAATTATGAAAAAATTTGGTTTACTTATAAGACTTATTTCATATTTACGTTGCTAAAATATAATGTTTGTAACATCTAAAATTAGTGTAATTCAAATATAAGCGGGAATTGACAAAACTCAGCGAGCCAATAAAAACTAGCTACTGTATGGTGTGACTCTTATTATAAAATTTCTAATCATATAATTATTGAACTTTTTCTAAATTAATTTTCTAATGTTTAAGATTTTATAGAAAAAAATAAAAAAATTTTATCATCTTATGAACAGAACTCTTAGATAAACCAGTTTCAGTAGCAACTGCACGAATGAAAGTGTGCGGATTTTTTTTTAAATGTGCTAAGAGTATTGTCTGCAGTTGTACTTAAATGCGGTTTGTTCCTTTTCTTCTTTTCAAATTCTCCCTAATTTCTTTTCAATGTTATAAAACATTGTTGCACACGAGTGATGTCTCTGTGGGTACCTTGTGGCATACAGAATTGCAGCTTCACGTGCATTCTTTTTACATTCACCGAATATTAACAGTATATCAACTTTCTCTTATTATAGGAATACATTTTCGACAAACTCAGACTGAACTATGATTTGCTCTAACAATAAACTAAGACTGAAAACAAGAACTGTTGAAGCATTCAAGCTACGCTATATTACAAATTATGTTGATATTTTTTCTACGTACTACATACACGTGTGAACTACATTCGGGAATATCACGAATTCCGAAACGACTACGTTTGTTCTTCACGTCTGACTGTAAGGTCATCTCAAGGTCATAGTACGTCATTAAACTTCATTTGATACCAGTTACAACATTATGAAATAAAAAATATGTAGTGCCATTTAAAAAAATTAGGATGACCTTGACTTTTTTCCTAAAAAAGAGTATTTTACAAATTTTTAATATTGCAATTTGTAGCCGACTGAAAACTGATTAACTTTTATCCAATCTAATTTTTGTCAGATCATCGGAAGTGCCGGAAAAATCGTGATCACAGTTACGTGGGATACCCTGTATATCAATCTTTCATTTCTGCATAATTTCTTACAAAACATTTCCTATGTTCATATTATCTTACTCAAAAAATAATATGACTCGTGTAAAGTTGGTCTCCCACCTTTTGAGAAAATTAATTTTTTATAGCTCAATCGATTGCTCATTATTTACACATTTATGCATTCTTTGAATTTTCGTTTGAATCTCTTACTACTTCTAGTAAGTTATTAAAAAAAAATTTTGGAGAGCTAACTTCACACTAGCCTCCCAACTTCGAGCAAATTGGATCGAAAAGGTTTTAATCAATAGATTTTGTTTGTACATTTCGAAACAATTCAATATTTTATTTGCATACCTGTAGTTAAAAAATTATTAACAATTAAATTTCGAGAAGAATCGAAAGCGGCAAACAGGTTTAAATCGCACTTACTATGCTCAAAATGGCATGAATCGATAGGTTTTCATTTGCACATCTTTAAAAATTATAAACCTTGAAGAGTTATAAACAAATGGGTGTTGGTGAGCCAACTTCACACAACATAAATTACATTTTCANTGCACATCTTTAAAAATTATAAACCTTGAAGAGTTATAAACAAATGGGTGTTGGTGAGCCAACTTCACACAACATAAATTACATTTTCAGCTCGAATTTAACAGAAACGAGTTTGAAATGGCATCAATTGATAAATTTTCGTTTGCATATGTCAAAACAATTCAATTGTTTTGCACATCTTTAATTAAAAAGTTATTAACAATTACGATCCATCTCGAAATTGTTAATAACTCAAGGTGTGCAAACGAAAAATCGAATTGTTTCGAAATGTGCAAGCGAAAATCTATTAAGACCTCTTCAATCTAATTTGCTCGAAGTTGGGGGACTAGTGTGAAGTTAAGTTGAGGGGCCCCCCCCTCCCTCTCCGAATTGTTTTTTTAATAACTTTCTTACTAGAAGTGTGTAAACGAAGATTCAAAGTGCATAAATGTACAAACGATGAGCAATCGATTAAACTAGAAAATTAATTTTCTCAAAAGTTGGGGGAGGAGGGGCCAACTTCACGGGTGATAATAATCAAATATTGCCTTATACAGTTTGTACGTTTAAGTGTGGTACGATAACACAAAATGCTAAGCGAAAGCTAGTTATCACCTCTTGTCCGAATACCAATAAAGAGACACGGTAGCGTCTCGCGCCAAGTAAACGCGCAGCGCGAGGAACGAGCGCGAGATCATATCGTGTCTTTTACGCGCGAGTTGCGAATGATCAAGATTATTATATCTTAATAACGACTGAACCGATCAAGTTCTATGTACGTTCAATCGATAGCTTTCGCTCGAGTTGTGTAATGAAAGTACTTTTAATTATTTTTTTTTTTTTTTTTTAGATGCTTTACAAACAGATATATCGCGATGCAAAGTCATAAATTTTAATATAATAAAGTAAAGGACTCTTATAATTAAAAATAAAGTTACTGTTTCGATAGGGCAATAAGAGTCAAATAATTATCAAATTAAAATTAAAAACTTATATATATTAAAGAAAAAAAAAACAGTATTTTACACTTTACAAATATTCAAATTAAAATCTTCTCATTACAAAAATTCGCATAACATATTTCGGCTACTACAGAGTGCATCACCAAAATCCGGACAAATCGAACAATTTCTTTAAACAAAATGTTTTTAATAAAAAATTAAATATTACAAAAATTCCTTTTACATGGGATCCCTTGAGGGATCCCTGTAGATAATTATTCGATATATCCCCTATTAGTTTGAATGATGGGGTCTATTTTTGGTCTGAAGCGTTCGCACGCACGCTGTAATATAGCGCTGTCCATGTCAACGAATGCTGCCTCAATAGCCGGTCCTTAATGACATCACATTGGGATGTCGAGACTTGTTTGTGACCCTTTCAACTACCCTGCATACGTAATAGTCCAAGGAATTTAATCTGAGAGGTCAGAATGAGAGCCGAGGCGAGCAACTCGGGTTGTCCTGGCAGCCTTAGAGATTTGTCATATCTTTAATATGTACGATTTGTATCGAAGATCCTCCTCGGCAATTCGATGCATTGTTGGCTCGCTTAAACCAACGATGGATGCTAATTTTCGCAACGATTGTCCTGGGTGATCCGAAATCAGCGCTTGAGCTCTTTCAACGACTGCGGGGATCCTCACGGTGCGTTCTTTCGAGTGGCTCTTCCTCGCTGGCATACTGGAACCTTCGTTAGACTGTTATAAAGTCATATATTTTGTCACAACGTCATAAACGGTTGATCCGGTATCCAAAGAACTGAATTATTTCCATTGCTAAGCGCCCAGCGCGAAGACCTTCGATGATCGCGGCTCTTCGATTATACTCGCACTTGGAGTTTCAACATCGCGGCCATTTTGAGAATATGACTGTTTACTAAAAGCATCAGGCTTTCTCGGATGCCAACAACAATCTCTGGCGAAGGCACAATATAGCGGAAAATTTTAATTGAAATTTATTCGGATTTTAGACCCTATAGATTGAGCCATCTTCGCCATCTTCAGATGTATAAAAAATTAATAATACTTTGGAAAAAAACCGTAAAACGCAGTAAGAATTATGGTTATTATGGATTATTAATCAAAAATGGTCAGAAAATCTTGAGAGGCCGAAATATTCCCAGAGCATCAAAAATTGCTCACAAACGGTTGAAAGACCGTGTGTGAGAGCATCCGGATATTCTAATATAACAATTAATTTGCTAAAGTAATTTGAAAATATGAATTAAATAAGCCAAATCATTACTCTGACAAAAAACTCACCCATGAGGCCAAAGATTTGTCGTAATCGTTGGCATATTATCACTCTAATGCACGTCAAAATTAGTAGTACCAAATAAATGTGGTCAAACGTTATAAAATTAAAATGATAAATATGTAATTGTCATAAGATAAATTGTCAAGAGATAAAATTTCCAGTTATTTAAAATAAAGATAGCTTGACAATAGTCAATGCGACGGTCAGAGAATAATTGATAAACTGTAATAAATAGTAACTAATAGTGCCACAAAGTCAAATTCTGTTTATAATAGGTATATATGCTTATGTAAACCCTCTGTGTTTTTCTGAAGATTGAGACTGTTATTTTGTTTTTTAATATGAAGCATTTCTGAAGATCAAACGTAACGTTTTTTGTAACAAGATTCTGCGTCGAAAATTGAAACATTATCCCAATCGAAATCGTATTCAAACTGCATCCTATGATTATGATAGAGCGGGAAGACGTGTTCCATTGGATGTGACTTTTATGTTGTTTGATTCTTGTATTCAATTGTCTCCCCGTTTATCCGACATAGGATGCAATCTTTGCACTCAATTTTATATACTACATTGTTTTTAGACAAATGCGGGAGAGGGTCTTTTTGGACTTCGATAAAATTTTTAATTTATTCAAGCTATGGAAAGAGACTTTAATGTCTTTATTGTCAAATTATTTAAATTTATCCGTAATATTTGAAACTGTTGTTATAATCTAGAATCTAAAAGAAGCACACAGATGATTGATGAAATTATAAGATTTTATTTATTATATATAACGATGCGAAATCTAGAGTGAGTTAACAAAATCAAGTAAGATAAAAATATAACCCATGAACATAAGGATGATAAAAAAACATAGTACATACAAGGACGGCACCATCTCCGTGGACAGTTAAAATGGCCGCTCACCAATCATATTGCATCATAGTAAGCTGAACTTAAGGATTCACTTCATAACAGGAACACATGGTACAGTAAATCATGAGTTTTCTTGGTTTTCATTGTTAGGAAGACAGCATTGCTGATTTTCTTTGTAAGAAGCTTTTGATTCCTATATTAATAGTATCAAATACAAATTTCAATAGATAATCGTTTTCAAGTAAGGTGTTGATTATAAATTCTATGTTTTTTAGGTGATATTCTTGGTCAGACAATAGAAAAGTTTTATCGACTAGACTAATGAAGATGCCTCTTTTTTGAGAAGTAGGATGGNGATGCCAACAACAATCTCTGGCGAAGGCACAATATAGCGGAAAATTTTAATTGAAATTTATTCGGATTTTAGACCCTATAGATTGAGCCATCTTCGCCATCTTCAGATGTATAAAAAATTAATAATACTTTGGAAAAAAACCGTAAAACGCAGTAAGAATTATGGTTATTATGGATTATTAATCAAAAATGGTCAGAAAATCTTGAGAGGCCGAAATATTCCCAGAGCATCAAAAATTGCTCACAAACGGTTGAAAGACCGTGTGTGAGAGCATCCGGATATTCTAATATAACAATTAATTTGCTAAAGTAATTTGAAAATATGAATTAAATAAGCCAAATCATTACTCTGACAAAAAACTCACCCATGAGGCCAAAGATTTGTCGTAATCGTTGGCATATTATCACTCTAATGCACGTCAAAATTAGTAGTACCAAATAAATGTGGTCAAACGTTATAAAATTAAAATGATAAATATGTAATTGTCATAAGATAAATTGTCAAGAGATAAAATTTCCAGTTATTTAAAATAAAGATAGCTTGACAATAGTCAATGCGNACAATAGAAAAGTTTTATCGACTAGACTAATGAAGATGCCTCTTTTTTGAGAAGTAGGATGGTTAGAATAAAAGTATCTCCCAGAAAAACTGCTTTTATGAAACCAGTTAAAATTTAGATAATTGTCTTTTTTCTTTGTAGTGACATCTAAGAAATTTAATAAATTGTCTCCGATTTCCATAGTGAGTTGGAGACGAGGATGAAACGAATTTAAACAATTTAATAAAACATTAGTTTGCGAAGAACTATGCACAGATCATCGACATATCAATAATAAAAAGGTAATTGTTCATTAAAAGACATTAAGGCCATACTTTCCAGTCTTTGCAGCACTAAGTCGTATATAATAATGAAAAAAAAGTTTTACTTTACCAAACAGAAATAGCAATAACATCATCATAGAAAGCATTAAAAATATAGAACATAATATTCAAAAATTCATAATAGATAAAAAGATTGACATTACTAATCAGTCTATTCCGATTTTAAACAACATAATTGCTTCCTCCCTCCATACATCCCCAATAGACAAAGAATTATTCCAATTAGAAATAGATATCAAAAAATTTTTATCTTCACATCCCAATCTGATTTTCACACGGGCAGACAAAGGTAACACCACGGTAGCTTTAGACAAAGAAGTTTATATTAATTCGCTTAAAACTCTGCTTCAAGACAAAGAAACTTGTGAAGCAATAAATAAAAATCCAATCTAAAAACTCACAACATCTCTCAGAACATTACTTACAAGATAGAAGAGATCTGGTTACTTTGATGATTTAAAACACAAACAATTGTATTGCAGTGATTGGTTACTTCCGAGAGCTTATGCACCTTCCAAGCTTCATAAATTAAACTGTCCTTATAGAATTATAGTGTCATCGATTGGAAGTCCTTTATACTCGTTAGCCTCATTCTTACACAATATTTTATATGTAACCCCAAAGCAAAAAGCTATATAAAAAATAGTTTCCAATGTGGACATTCTTAAAGGAATAGAAATGAATGAAGATCATGATATATCTGTTAGTTTAGATGTAGTCTCACTCTTTACAAATATTCCATTGGATATAGTTTTGGACTGTGTNTCGTATATAATAATGAAAAAAAAGTTTTACTTTACCAAACAGAAATAGCAATAACATCATCATAGAAAGCATTAAAAATATAGAACATAATATTCAAAAATTCATAATAGATAAAAAGATTGACATTACTAATCAGTCTATTCCGATTTTAAACAACATAATTGCTTCCTCCCTCCATACATCCCCAATAGACAAAGAATTATTCCAATTAGAAATAGATATCAAAAAATTTTTATCTTCACATCCCAATCTGATTTTCACACGGGCAGACAAAGGTAACACCACGGTAGCTTTAGACAAAGAAGTTTATATTAATTCGCTTAAAACTCTGCTTCAAGACAAAGAAACTTGTGAAGCAATAAATAAAAATCCAATCTAAAAACTCACAACATCTCTCAGAACATTACTTACAAGATAGAAGAGATCTGGTTACTTTGATGATTTAAAACACAAACAATTGTATTGCAGTGATTGGTTACTTCCGAGAGCTTATGCACCTTCCAAGCTTCATAAATTAAACTGTCCTTATAGAATTATAGTGTCATCGATTGGAAGTCCTTTATACTCGTTAGCCTCATTCTTACACAATATTTTATATGTAACCCCAAAGCAAAAAGCTATATAAAAAATAGTTTCCAATGTGGACATTCTTAAAGGAATAGAAATGAATGAAGATCATGATATATCTGTTAGTTTAGATGTAGTCTCACTCTTTACAAATATTCCATTGGATATAGTTTTGGACTGTGTAAATGAGAATTGAAATTTTATATCGAGACAATGCAGCTTATCAAAAAAAGAATTCTTGGAAACTATTCACTTTGTTCTTGACTCTACGTACTTTATTTTTGACAACAGTATTTATAAGCAAAACTTTGAAACATTCATGGGCTCTCCGTTGTCACTCATCATTGCCGACTTAGTGCTAAAAAGAATGGCCTTGAACGAACTGGTATGGCCTTGATGCCTTTTAATGGACAATACCTTTTTATTATAGATATGTCGATGATCTGTGCACGGATGTTCCTTCTTCGCAAAACTAATGTTTTATTAAATTGTTTTAACCCGTTTCACCCTCGTCTCCAATTCACTATGGAAGTTGGAGGCGATTTATTAAATTTCTTAGATGTTACTGTAAAGAAAAAAGACAATCTAAATTTTGATTGTTTCATAAAAGCAATTTTCCTAGGAGATACTTAAACTTTTATTCTAATCATCCTACTTCTCAAAAAAGAGCATCATCATTAGTCTAGTCGATAAAATTTTTCTATTGTCTGACTAAGGATACTATCTAAAAAATATAGAATTTATAATCAACACCTTACTTGAAAACGATTATCCTTTGAAATTTATATTTGATACTATCAACAAGAAGCAAAAGCCTCTTACAAAAAAAATCAGCAGTGCAATGTCTTCCTAACAATGAACCAAGAAAACTTGATATCATGGTTTGTTCCATATGTTCTGTACCATATGTTCCGGATAAATTTAAACAATTTAACAACAAAGACATTAAGGTCTCTTTCCACAGCTTAAATAAATTTAAAAAATTTATCAAAGTCCAAAAAGACCCTCTCCCGCATTTGCCTAAAAATAATGTAGTATACAAAATTAAGTACAAAGATTGTGATGCATCCTATGTCGAACAAACGGGGGAGACAATTAAATACAAGATATGTTGTCATATGTTGTTTCTAATGACACTAATAACAACTCTTTAAATATTCAACTTACGGTCGACAATGTCTCACAAAATATTCATTCTAATTCTGAGAGAATTGAAATTAATCCAGAAAAATTTAATGAGGCGCCTCCCCTAGACACGCTACACGACAAATGGTTCGTTAATTTGAGCGGCAGTAACATTCCCTTACAAGTTCGGTATTTATTACAACTTGGTGAAAAATTTGGGCTTCTTATCAATAAAGATAACAAAACTTTGATTGAATTTATCAAATACATTGAAAATAATATTAGTGATCGTCCTAAGAATATCATCAATTTTGTCAGAAATAATTCTTTCCCAATACTTAACAGATTCCATAACAATTTCCCTTCTGCTTTTACTGACAAACAGATTTTGAAGTGGCTACAAAAAGATTTATTAATGACCATCCTAATATACTCACAAACGTTGACAAGGGAAGTGTTACTGTTGCTCTTGACAAGGACGCCTACGAAAATAGAGGAGATTTTTTCAGACACTAACACTTATGTAATCATTAATAAAGATCCGAGTAAGAAATTGACTTAGGACTTACGTACATTGTTGGTGGAAGCGTGATCGGTTCATTGATGAACAAGCATATCGGAGATTGCTTACAACTGATGGTATTATACCTAGAGCTTACGGTTTGACCAAAATACATAAAGACGGTAACCCATTGAGAATGATAGTGTCCTCTGTTAACAGCCCATTATATTATCTTTCTCTTTTCTTACATAATATAATTAATGATAGCATCCAAAAGCTCCTAGTCACATTAAAGACAGTTTCCATTTGATTGAGCATTTAAATAGTACTATTTTTGATTCTGAATATGTTTTGGCGTTAGATGTANGATAGCACACCAAAAGCTCCTAGTCACATTAAAGACAGTTTCCATTTGGTTGAGCATTTAAATGGTACTATTTTTGATTCTGAATATTTGTTTTGGCGTTAGATGTAGTATCTCTTTTTAAATATTCCTGTTGAGTTAGTATTAAATAGCATCGATAAGAGGTGAGTTTACATTTCGGCGAAGACAAACATCTCAAAAAACGAATTCATTATTGCAGATTTATTTTAGATTCAACTTTTTTTGCTTTTAATAACAGAACTTACAAACAGGTACTCCAATGGGTTCACCGTTATCACCGATAATCGCCGACATTGTAATGCAAGATCTAGAAGAAATAGCACTTAAAAAATTGTCAGTACAACCATTGTTTTACTTTAGATATGTTGATGATGTCATTCTTGCACTTCCATCTGATACTACAATGACACTTTAAATATTTTTAATTCTTTACATAAGAGATTGCAATTTACTTTAGAGGTTGGTACAAGTGGAAAATTGAATTTTCTTGATATGATGCTTGTTATAGATAACCAGAGAATTATATTTGACATTTATCATAAAAAGACGTTTTCGGAAAGGTTCCTTAATTTCCATTCAAATCATCCTTTTTGCCATAAAAAAGGCACTATTATTAGTTTCATTGACAAAATTATCCTCTTATCACATCCACGGTTCCAACAAAAAAATCTGATAGATGCAATTCATATTTTTCTAAATAATTGTTATCCTCTCTCTTTTATCTTCTCTACAATTGAACAAAGATTAAAGTTTCATATACATAATAAACATATTATACGTAATTCACAAGAGGAAGACAAATATTTTACGATTCCTTACGTCAAATCTATTTCCGAAAGTTTCCTTCCTATTTCCAGTATGTTTCATTGTAAACTAGCCTTTTCCATCCCTCACACATTAAAAAGTTTTATAAAAAGAGGAAAAGATAAGCTTGATTTCCTATCCAATCAAAATGTAGTTTATAAGATCTCATGTGACGATTGTAAGGCGAGTTATGTTGGTTAGACAAAAAGAAAATTGAGTACGAGATTACACGAACATATCTCAGACATTAAGAAGAACACTGGTTCTCCCACTGTCATAACTAATCATCGTATTAATTTTAACCACAATTTTAGATGGAACGAGATAAAAATTTTAGACTGCGAATCTTCGTATAATAAGAGATTGGTGTCTGAAATGATTCACATTAGAAGACAGAAACAAGGTCTTAATAAACAAAATGATACTGAATCTTTACCTGAAACACTCATCATTCAATCTCTTTCTCCTTCTTAGCTGCATTCTCTTTCTATTCATTTCTCTTCTCCCCATTTTCTCTTCCCTCTACCTTATTTTCTCCCTCTTATGTTCCCCTTCCTTTTTAGTTTACCACTCCAACCTTCTTATCTTTATATTTTGTACTTCACATGGTCTCTGAGCATCTTAGAGAGATGATTATATTCAATCTCATCGCATTGCCTAATAAGAGATAACATATCACTTCGACACATAATAAAAGGTATTTATTTTCAATTTCTTTGTGACTAAATTAAACATATATAATGTATGACGGTATCACACATTCTCTATCCGCATTAATAACTCTTATGTACATTTCTCATAATATTAGATTTTTGCCTTTTTATTTTTATTTTTATTACTTGCGACTCGTTTTGTATCTTTCTTTTTATTACTTGCAACTCGTTCTGTACTTTTTTTATTATTTTTTATTTCTTATTCCTGTGACAATTTTACATTATATTTTGTATTTTCTAACAGAAACATGTTCGTCCTTAATCTACATACACAAGCCAGAGAAATACCTTGTTGTCGATTACAACTTCCTTATAACTTTCATTTTATATTGAAGCGAGATTTATATTTGATACTGCGATCGATACTGCGAATTTTAATTTTTATATATGTAATATTTCCATTGTTATTTTTGTTTACATTGAAAATGATCCAACAGAGATCGAAACGTTTGTTTTGTTTTTTACTTGTTACCGGTCAAATTAAAGTTTATATTTTAACTTGATGACATGTTTTATTTATTAACTGTTCAAAAAATTCTTTTATTTTATGATAATTGTTTTAGGCTCGTAGCCCTTTTCTTTCTGTTTGTTTAATTTATTGAGCCTTATTACTATTATAGTTTAAATACAAGAATCAAACAACATAAAAGTTACATCCGATGGAACACATCTTCCCTCTGTTATAACCGATCATAGGATGCAGTTTGAATACGATTTTGATTGGGATAATGTTCCAATTCTCGACGAAGAACTTTGTTACAAAAAACGTTTGATCTCAGAAATACTTCATATTAAAAAACAAGATAACAGTCTCAATCTTCAGAAAAACACAGACGGTTTACATAAAGCACATATACCTATTATAAACAGAATTTGACTTTGTAGCACTATTATTTATAATAAGATAGGAAACAAGACCGTTATATTAAATAACATTACTTTAATTCCGAAGCGCCACTACGGTCTGAGTATTAAGATGTTGAACTAATACATACATATATATTTTTCCACGTAAATGGAGTGATTTCAGAATTGATAATTACGAGCCGATAAATCATCAGCATTAACGCAATTGATCTGAAATATTAATAATCCCCCCAAATTTCCCAAATTAATCTTAAAAAACTACAATAAACTTATTGCGAAAAATATTGCCTCGGCCGGGAGTCGAACCCGGATCTCTTACATTCCGTGTGAGCGTCCTGAGCCTTTAGACTACCGAGACCTTAGCAATAATTTTTCGCAATAACCGATATGTATAGAGAGTAACGCATTATTTCAGCGCGCGTTTATAAACAATAAGATAGGAAACAAGACCGTTATATTAAATAACATTACTTTAATTCCGAAGCGCCACTACGGTCTGAGTATTAAGATGTTGAACTAATACATACATATATATTTTTCCACGTAAATGGAGTGATTTCAGAATTGATAATTACGAGCCGATAAATCATCAGCATTAACGCAATTGATCTGAAATATTAATAATCCCAAATGTTTGGGGGGATTATTAATATTTCAGATCAATTGCGTTAATGCTGATGATTTATCGGCTCGTAATTATCAATTCTGAAATCACTCCATTTACGTGGAAAAATATATATGTATGTATTAGTTCAACATCTTAATACTCAGACCGTAGTGGCGCTTCGGAATTAAAGTAATGTTATTTAATATAACGGTCTTGTTTCCTATCTTATTGTTTATAAACGCGCGCTGAAATAATGCGTTACTCTCTATACATATCGGTTATTGCGAAAAATTATTGCTAAGGTCTCGGTAGTCTAAAGGCTCAGGACGCTCACACGGAATGTAAGAGATCCGGGTTCGACTCCCGGCCGAGGCAATATTTTTCGCAATAAGTTTATTGTAGTTTTTTAAGATTAATTTGGGAAATTTGGGGGGATTATTAATATTTCAGATCAATTGCGTTAATGCTGATGATTTATCGGCTCGTAATTATCAATTCTGAAATCACTCCATTTACGTGGAAAAATATATATGTATGTATTAGTTCAACATCTTAATACTCAGACCGTAGTGGCGCTTCGGAATTAAAGTAATGTTATTTAATATAACGGTCTTGTTTCCTATCTTATTGTTTATAAACGCGCGCTGAAATAATGCGTTACTCTCTATACATATCGGTTATTGCGAAAAATTATTGCTAAGGTCTCGGTAGTCTAAAGGCTCAGGACGCTCACACGGAATGTAAGAGATCCGGGTTCGACTCCCGGCCGAGGCAATATTTTTCGCAATAAGTTTATTGTAGTTTTTTAAGATTAATTTGGGAAATTTGGGGGGATTATTAATATTTCAGATCAATTGCGTTAATGCTGATGATTTATCGGCTCGTAATTATCAATTCTGAAATCACTCCATTTACGTGGAAAAATATATATGTATGTATTAGTTCAACATCTTAATACTCAGACCGTAGTGGCGCTTCGGAATTAAAGTACTATTATTTATCATTTATTACATTTTATCAATTATACTCTGACCGTCGTAACAGTCACACATGACTATTGTCAAGCTATCTTTATTTTAAATAACTGAAAATTTTATCTCTTGACAATTTATCTTATGACAATTACATATTTATCATTTTAACTTTATAATGTTTGACCACATTTATTTGATACTACTAATTTTGACGTGCATTAAAGTGATAATATGCCAACGATTACGACAAACCTTTGATCTCACGGGTGAATTTTTGTCAGAGTAACGATTTTGCTTACTTAATCCATGTTTTCAAATGATTTTAACAAATTAATCGTTATATTATAATATCCGAATGCTCTCTCCACGATCTTTCAACCATTTGTGACCAATTTTTGATGCTCTGGGAAAATTTCATTCGGTCTCTCAAGATCTTCTGACCATTTCTGATTATAATTCTTACTGCATTTTACAGTTTTTTTTCCAAAATATTATTAATTTTTTATACATCTAAAGATGGCTCAATCTAGTAGCCGAAACATGTTATGCGAATTTTTGTAATAAGAAGAATTTGAATATTTGTAAAGTGTAAAATAATTGTTTTTTTTTTAATATAAGTTTTCTTTTATATAAGTTTTTAATTTTAATTTGACAATTATTTGACTCTTATTGCCTTGTCGAAACATTAATTTTATAAATTTTAAGATTCAGATATGTCGTCGCCTCAGAATTTCGTCTCCTTTTTGCCATCAGATTGCGTTCGACCAGAGGTCTGTTTTTTTTTAACTGAATTGATTGACTGCACAAATTCAAACTAATGTAGCCTAGAGTCCTATATCAGAGAAGCGCAAATGAGTTTTGCTTGCTAATAGCGGCCATCAATCAAAACCAAGAAAATTGGATTCGCAAATTAAAAACGCAATATTTATATTATTTGTTATTAAAGAATTATTACACAAAAGCAAAAATTTGGATGTTAAGAAGTTCATACAAGCTTCTGTTATATTTTCATTTAAAAAATAATGATACCAGGAAATTGGATTATTTCACTGAATTCGAATATACAATTTTTTTTTAAATATATGAAATCTCTAAATTGTATCAGTTACAAACGTAATATACATTTTTTCAAATTATTGTTGTACTACTTCTTTTAAAAAATAAAATCGAAGTGCAAGAAATTATATTCCAAATTTATTACAAATCTTTATTTTAATTAATTAATTTTTTTATTCTTATTTAAAGTCATCCTATTTTTACTTAAATGATATATATTTTTCTATTCCAACTTGGTAAAAAATTTTTTTACAAAAAACTGTGAAAAAAAGTAAAAGTATAAACTAAAAAAATTTATATCATATAAAATTTTACAATAAAAAAACTTAGTTCTGCTATACGATTAACAATACAAAATGCATGATATTATTAAATTTTTTTAGTGTAAAATTTTATTTGAAATATATTTCTTTAATTTATACTTTTACCCTTTTTCAATTCTTTGTAATTAAATTTTACTGAGTTGGAAACTCAGAAAAATGTATTTAAGTGGGAATAGCAAGATTTTTAAATGAGAATAAAAAAATATATACTACTTATATTTTATTTTTAAGAAATGAAGGTTTGTAATAAATTTGAAATATAGTTTCGAAAAATATATGAAATACATTTTAATTTCATTTTTTAAAAGTATAATAATGTTTGAAAAAATGTATATTATATTTATAATTGACGCAATTAGAGATTTCAGATATTTTTTGAAAAAGTTATATATTTGAATTGAATAAAATGATACAATTTTCTATTAGGTGTTGGAATTAATTCGTAGCGTTTTACAAGAGATGGCACAAGCAGTACACTATTTCGTTGTTACCTATAGTTCTGTATACATTGTAAACATCTATCATAGGACGTCATTTGCCGTACATAACCTTTCTTGAAATCATAAATAACAACACTGTATAATTCATTGAATATGTCAAAATTNGTATTATTTTTTTTTTTATAAAGATTACGTAAAGATTGCGTAAACGCAGATAAAATTATAGATATTTTTAATTTATTATAACCTCGATTTTGATATTAGGATTTTCGTTTCAAAATGATTTCGTAATCATAAGAATGGTCTTCACACTCTGTATAAATATATAGGGAATTACCCTATTTGTAAAAAATTAAACAAATCCAATTTGATATATAAATAATTTATAATTATTAAAAAAATGTTTAATTTTTATTTAAATTTTTATCATGCTGAATGTATAATATTTCATATTGCAATGTTTTCATTTATAATTTAGGAATGTTTATGCATTTTTGTATGCATATGCAGTATCGAAAAAAGTATATCATCTTTAGATTTTTTGAGAATAACTTGGTTTAAAGTACATATGTCTATCAAATTATAATATATTTTAATGGTAACTATAGTTTATTAATGACTTTTCATTAAATAATAAAAACAACACACCATTTGTTAAAAATTATTTTTATTTTAAATCTAAAAAATAAGTTAAACTGTGTGCGCGTGCGTGCGTGCGTGCACGTGAATAATAAACTTTGCATAAATAATAACATAACAAGTTTAAATGCTAGCAATACAGTGAAACTAATCAATTGCGTTTCAATATAAAAGATTTTGACGAACGATTTAAAGAATTAAATATATATACAAATTCACACAGATATATTTAAACATTAAGACATGTTTCGAAAAACAGAATTTTTTTATATAATAAAATTTATTCCCATCGGTCTATTTCAAATTCTAAACGTGATATACTTTGGCCGGTACTGTGTAGATTAATTTGATTTCTTCATGCACAAATATATTCTTTTCGAGTTTAATTTTACAAATACGCCGCTAGGGTGATTTATAATCGTTGTTTTACTGAAATATTTTAAAATTAATTGGGTGTAAACAGTTATATTTATATTATTTATAAAATGTTTTATAAAAAAATCAATATTTGTTTTTGTAAATACATATATC
>JAANIC010002027.1:159525-170410 GCA_017607545.1 Acromyrmex charruanus
TATAATTTCGTAACTAAATGTTTTCTATCGTAGTTTTCATGCTAAAATCTTTTCTGCTTTAAATTATACCTCTATAATGAATGAGATGTCCTACTTCTCGTGTTATTATTTCTTAACGTAAGTTTATTTATAATTAATTTTTTCATAATCAAAATGTCATGGAAGATCCTAATTTACCACAACGTTCAATAACATTATATATTTTTACAATTTGAAATTATACTACGATGAATCCATTTGCGATTAGTTGAAATTTTATAATTTATTCGACTCTTCGAAATCTAAAACACAGATTCCGTTTTTCAATCACTCACAATTCAAAAGTGATCGATGATTTGATATTTTCGCTAAAGAGAAATTATCATATTGAGCAAGGAAATTCGTTAGAAAATATTATGAAAAGTAAAACATTCTATATATGAAATACATTCTTTTGTTTGGTCATAAATTTGTTTTTTTCTTATATTCGATAGAGAAGCAAATTTAGTGCAAATAATATCTAATAATAATGTGCTTTCAGAAAGAAATTTAACATACTTAATGTATACATATATCTAGCAAATATTTTTACTCGTGCAAATTATAATATTTTGCAAAAGTAATCGATTAATGAAAATAAATATATTTACAATATGTAAAACGATATACAAGAGTAAGAAAACTGCATGCTTTTGCTTTACAACTTACAGATGCTAGAAGCTATTTGTGGCAAGCATGGAATCAAATAAATTTATACAGTATCTGTCCTTCGTACACTAATGATCACATGATGTATCAGTAACTACAATATTCGATATTAAAAAGATATTTTGCAATAAATTACATTAAAGCAATAATTGCATTGGCCTACAATATGTCAAAATATATCTGAATTTACGAATTAATTGCATCGATATGTCATGCATTATTTTAATTCTTTTGTGATTAATTAATCTAAATATTTAATAATACTAATAATATAAAAATGGTGGGGCAAAAAAGATTATTAGATTTAATCGCTTCGATAAGATTCGAGACATTAGTGATTTTATTTTAAGAAGCCTTATTATGAGCAAACGAAAATCGAGGCAAGCTTTATACAAATCTACCGTTTCAATACATTAACAATCACTGTTTTCAATGCACTTAGAGACCTCGAGATAATATTTCCTTAAAATCAGTGATGCCGAGGTTGCTAAAAAATCTCATTTCCTCTTCAAATATTCTTTTATACATCGAGGTCCAAAAGCATTTTTTAATTAAATTTCATTACATTGCAAAAGGTTTCTTTTTATTGTAAAATCATACCTTTGGAAAGTAACGGTCCATGTACTGCATGTAAACAAAGAAACGTTCGTAATTAACTGTAATTAGTTAAGGTAATATTTACGATAAGAAATGACTTGAGTTTGCTTACCTTATCGAAGTCCACCTGTACTGACATTTGATTCACTTTGTAATCGTGCAGAACTCGTTGGCACTTGTCAGTCGTACACGCAGCCAGCGTGTGAAGAAGGTTTTTCTTAACACCACGAACAACTAAAAAAGTAATTTTATATTTCGCTCATTTTGATATTCTTTGATAAAATGCTTGTTATGTAAGAATAGTTTACTTATTTATTAAATGTAATATATCTTCGTACATTTAAAAAATAATAGCTATGCAAATATAATTAATATGAAATAACTATGATAACATAGTTGATACTTTTAAAAATTTATTCAACTGAGTAGTTAGTTGTATTATCACACACTAGTGTACATATCTTAAAAAAATATGGAGTTATAGGAAAATTTAAAGACTATGTATAAAATTAAATTTATTTCGTAAAAAATTTTAATTAAATCAAAATAGTTAATCATTATATTTAAATATTACTATGCAAAGACATTCATTTTTCTTTACAAATTGTATTTAGTAGAAAAGCAAGGAGGACCATGTGTTAATGAGTGTATGTACGAGGCATGTCCAGAAAGTAAGTGTACTGAATTTTTGTAGGTGCAAAAATTTTTATTTGAACCAAAACATGATCTGGTTACATTAGTACATATGTAAGCTATTTTTCGACATAGTCACCATTCCTCTCAATGCAGGTGGTGAACCGGGGTATTAATTTTTTGATGCCTTCCTCGAAATAGTTTCCTGCCAACCCCTTCGTCCACTTCTCCACCTCCCCCTTCACCTCCTCGTCGGTTGAAAACTTTTTTCCACCCAAGTTTCTCCAGTAACGATGGAACGGAGAAATTCATCTCCATGGAGTTTGTAGCGTCTCAAAAACTCTTGCCCGGCCTCCACTCGATTCAACTTGTGTTGGTCTGTCAGCTGTTTTGGGACCCACCTCGCGGATAGTTTCCGATATCCGAGGGTTTCTGTGATGGTTTCATGTAGCAGAGATCTGGAGATTTGCGGAAACATCGCAGAAAGTTCATCCACAGTCAATCTGCGATCGTCACGGAGCGCATTTTCGATTTTTTCCACAATGTCGTCAGTCAGAATTGAAGGTCTTCCGCTTCTCTGATCATCATGCACAGACGTACGACCGTTTTTAAACTCGCGACACCACTTGAACACACTCGTACGATTCATACCTTTATCACCATGCAGTTTTTACCTCATTATAAACCTCAACCGGAGTTTTTCCCTTCCAAACGAGATAACGAATGACGCTGCGTATTTCGCCCTTGGCGGGAGATTGGATTGACATTTTTCACGAAACCTCTTGTCGCGTCGACAGTTTTCAACGTACTGACCTCGGACCGGTCTCGTTGCAGAGGGGAGGAATCAGGCTACACGGCAATGTAGCCAACATGTCGAAAAAAAAATCCCTCCGGCCGTGAGAGCCTCAGTACACTTACTTTCTGGACATGCCTCGTATATGCGGTATGTATATGTATGTGTGTGCGGGGTTAGGGAAGAGGAAGTGCATCACAGACGCTGGGTCCGAGGGATAAAGGGGAAGCGCGTCACGGAGTGATAGAGGAGGAAGAAGTTTTTGTTCTTTCTCTCTCCTACCGGTTGCGTCTTCTTTTTATCTCGTCTTTTCTCTCTCTCACCCGTTGCAATCTTATACTTATCATCTTATTCTCTCTCTTCTTTCCGTTGTATTCTCTACGTTATCTTTTCTTTTTACGCGATTTTATTAAATAAGTATGATATTTATTGTACGATTTTTTTTTGATGTTATGACTTAGCAATAATTTTAATTTAGCGGTAAATATCCTATTTAGGGGAGCCCTCTCCAATGACTTTGACCTTGACATATGTTGTCATATGTTAAGGTCAAAATCATGAGTAACTTCCCACAAGTTGTAGCTGTTATTCGTTAAAAATTAATAAAAAAGTTTGAAAAAAATAACGTTTTCTTTCGCCTATAATATTATAAACTATACCCTTCGCTTGCTTACGTAATAATTTTTTACGCGAAGCGTAAAAGTCGCTTCGCATGGAAACCGTGTGCCCTTCAACAGGGGAGAGGTGGGGTGGGAGTCGTTTCGCGTGGAAGTCGTGCGTCCCTAAGTAGGGGGGAAGATGAGGTGAGAGTCGCTTCGCATGGACAGTCGTAAAATATATTTTAAAACAGAAAATTTTTGTTCTATATAGTGAAAAAAGATATCATTTTTCAAATTTTCCATCTTAATAATCTTTTAACGAATAACGAGTGATAACTAAAACCTTGGAAGTTATTCAAGATCATGATCTTGACAATATATATCAAGATCAAGATCATTGGAGGGGACACCTTTGAACAGGATATTTATCAATTTAGCAATTAATTATAATAATTTTAAACAATATACTACAAATAACCAAATGTAACACGAACGCTCCTAATTATCGAACTATTATTAAACTATTATTGAATAGCTATCGAACACACTTATTGAAACATATCGTATTTTTATTGACAGCTATCATTAATGATAAATTCTTAATTGAAGGACTGAATTCTATAAGGGGATATGCATGGATTTCGCAGTATAAATATTGTCAACAGAGCTAATTTTGGACATCGCTTTAATTTCGATTTTGACGATTCTTGTAAAGAATTTTATAGCGCATCTTTTTTGTGTTTTAATCAAATTGATAACTTTTTTATTTTCAAGTTGTAAACAAAAAAAGTAATTCGTAAAATATTCGTAAAATAAAATCATATTTTTGTTTTCAACTCGCCATATCTCAGCCAAGTATAAATATTATATTTTTCTTTGAAATTTTCATAGAATAAACTTCAACATGTTTTCCGAAATTGCTCAGCCGAATGTCTTATTTTTTTAAATATTCCTCTCGAATTCGATCATAAAAGTTGTCACACGAATTTTCGAATTATCAACTTTTTACATATACTACAATTTTATTTATTAGAGAAGGAATTTTTTGGAAAATTTTTTAGCTTTTTAAACATTAAGGTTGTAAAATAATGATGATTTATGTATCGATTCGATTACATAGTACACAATGTGAAAATCTGAACCTTCACAAAACGGGAATAGTACGTCTATGGAGTACATCATATGTTTGTAAATAAATCATTATACCTTCTCGATATTTTTCTCGATTGTTTTTTCCTCAAATAAAGATAAGACAAGGAATACATCAGTTCTTATTATATTCGCTGCATAGGAATACGCTATTGTGATGAGTTTTTATTGATAATTTTTATTGACATGATGCTCTAATTCTTATTTTGTAATCGTAAACAATTAAAAAGTTGAAAAATATTTTGGGTTCTTAAGAATATTGCGTTTTAATATGATAATGTATTTATATACAAATTTGGGTTAAACGTAAAAAAGATGCGCTATAAAATTCTCTACAAGAATCAATCGTCAAAATCGAAATTAGAGTGATGTCCAAAATTAGTCCTGCAAACAATACTTATTCTGCGAAATCTACGCATATTTCCTTATAGAATCCAATCCCTCAATTACATAAAAAGGGAAAAGAAATTAAAACGTACTCAGAAAATCTTATACTTTATTTCTTAAAATTAAAATTGACATTTCTTTTAGGTGTTACGACTACCAATTGTATATATTTTAAATATATTCTGTAACGCACAATTCTTAACATCTAGATTAATCAAAGATTCTATATCTTCGCAATCAGTATTCAGAGTCTCAGTGATCAAATCGTTGCTATTGAGTATATTCGCCATTCATGTTTTTTAAATCCTTTAACATATACAAGAGTTTACGATCGCACTCACAAGTATGATGCAACTTCGTTGTGCGTTCGCGATTAATATTCTTTAAAGTTTTCACTAATTACTTATTCTAGACTCAAAATTAACAACAGAAAATGTTTCGACATTTACACAGTTAAATCGCAATATCGTGCAGTTGGGCGCCAGATACGAATGAGTGTGCCATCCTTTCGTGAAAATAACCCAAAATTGAAAATGAAATTTTACCCAAAATATATTATGTGATGGCTGCAAGCGTCACAGCACTACAGGCAACCAGTATATAGGTGCTTACAGTACAGAATCCGGCACGCGCCAACTTTTTCGCGAGCGGTCGTGGACCGCGAATCGCGAATACTCAGCCTTAGAGAGCTGGCGCGACAACCGCGAACCTGCGTTATAGATTCATTCGGCGGGAGATATAAGGCCTCGCCGAAGCGGAATTAAATTGCTCAAGATTCCTAGAGACACTAAATAGTATCCTGAATCACTGCAAAGCTGCCTCGATCATCGAGACCAGCAAGGATGCCGACCGGCACAGGAGCAGCATGGCTGACTACTGGCGAAGGCGTAGCACCGCAGAGCGATGGCGAAAGTCAGGCCCCAGCAATCCAGTGGAAGTGCTTCATCACAGACTCAGCAGTTCAGTGGAAGCGTTCCATTACAGGCTAAGGAAAAGCGGTGCAGTCAGTGAAGGAGCAGCCAGGTCCAGCAGAGACAGAAGGGCGGCCACGCATCGCGGCAGAGGAGGTGCAGCTCGATTCGATAGGCGGAGACTAATCCCGGCAACACTGCACTCACCATCGCCAGTAAGATGGAGGCTGCTGCCACTGGAGATCGCACCACAACGACTAACGAGGTCTCCACGTTACCTGCTCAGCATGTGCGACAGCAGGCAGGAACACATCACCGAGTTACCTTTTTCTGTGCCAGCGATGCTACCTGTCGCGGTCTTTCCGATGACGATAACACTGACGAAGGCAACAACGTGAACACAAACCACAAACAAGGTAAAAGGAACCACCAAGACCTCGCACCATGGAGTTATCATCATATACACCGCCAAGAACGCCGCCAGCCTTGCGGAGGAAGGTAAGATTTGCCGTGTCCGAGAACCTCTACACTGGAAAGGACCAAAACAGCAACGACTGTTGAAGTCCCACGAAGTGGACGCACTGTGAACCGCGGATCCAATACTGCGGATGCCTATCGCGGTAGTTTACTACAAACGGCCCTTTTCAGGGCCACCAAAAAATACACACAAACAGCCTTTTTCAGGGCCAACATATTCTTTAACATATTATACATAGACTGTAAATATATCGTAATTAACCGGATACATCAAGACTAGTGATTTAGACCTAGCAACACCTCTTCACTGCAAACCTACTCCTAGCGCTTAACGGGCAATAGAGGCTGATAGCGACGGCTGGTTGCCACACCACTACAAACACACTCACGTCGCTATATACTAGAAAGAATTGCTGATAACTGACTATTCAGCTCCGATAATGATAGAGGGGACGGTTCGTGGCCGGGAACGGAGGATATTTTGGAGAACGAATAGAGGACGATTCTAATAAATGACACAGAAATTAATAACAAGAAATGACAAATATATTCTATCAATCTACAAGATTCATACACGTTCGCTAAAATCGTAGCATTGATATGTGATAGAAAAGCGTCAAAGTAGTATCACAATGTTTCCTCATCAAGTTTTCGATAGCACGACAGTGAATAGAGAAAGTTCTCGGCAGCACGAGTTCATAAAAGAGTAATAGTAGAGCGTAGTTCTTACGCTATCACATAAGTGGTAATTAAATAATTTGATCACCAAAATAAGAAGATGGTTTTTGTATTGCAATAAACATGGCACGACCTCGAGCTCGACCGCGAGGATTTCGAACAATCTTAACGGAGCAAATAATATAATACACAGTGCGACAAATATATTCCCGGACAGGACCTGAAAATCATAATTGAAACAACAAATATGCATATTTTTTGGTTTTATTATTCAAAATATTCTCCTCTGGCTTCAATACACTTGTTACAGCGATTCAATAGTGATTCAAATGCATGTTCTAACTCAGTTTGCGGAATTGCCTCTAGTGCCTGTGTAGAAGCTGATTGGATGGTCGGAATGTCATCAAAAAAGCGTCCTTTTAATTTCAATTTCAATTTTGGGAATAATGAGAAGTCGCAGGGGGCCAAATCAGGTGAATACGGTGGATGGTTTAACACAGAGACACGATTTCCAGCCAAACATTGACGGACAATCAATGAAGTGTGACTCGGTGCATTATCATGCAACAAAGACCAATCTTCTGGATCACGATATTCGGGGCGAATACGATGAATTCTGCCCATGATCGCTTTAAAACTTCGAGATAATATGCACCAGTAATTGTTTGGCCAGTTGGAACAAACTCTTTGTGGATAATATCTTTGCTATCAAAGAATGTGATGAGCATTGTCTTGATTTTTGATGGAACTTTTCGTACTTTTTTTGCTTGTGGTGAATTTTTTGACTTCCATTCCGCACTTTGACGCTTAGTTTCTGGATCATATTGAAAGCACCATGTTTCATCACCCGTAACAATTGATTTTAGGAAGTTTGGATTATTTTCTGCGGCTGCAACGATGTCTCTGGAATAATTGAGTCTCGCTGATTTTTGATCGCTTCTTAATGTGTGTGGAACAAACTTCGCACAAACCTTCGTTTTACCCAAATCTTCATGTAATATGGTTCGAATCGTTTCTCTAATGATATTTAAAGCCTCCTCCATCATTTTTAGTGATGCATTGCGATCGTTTGCAACAAAATCACGTACTTTTTCGATCATTTCGGGTGTTCGAACCAAAATTGGCCGTCCTGATTTTTTGTCATCTTCAAGGGTCTCTCTGCCTTCCAAAAAACGCTTATGCCACTCAAAAACAGCTGTACGACCTAGATATTGACTGCCGTAAACTTGTTGCATCGATCGGAATGTTTCTGATGCACTTTTACCAAGTTTTGCGTTAAATTTAATCACTGCTCTTTGTTCCATATTAAAATTTCTATCTCGACCAAAATCTTGTTTAACATGAACTGTCATATCTTCGTTATATGTCAACCAAAATGAATGAAACTTTGACAGATGATAGCAAAATGTTCTTTAAAATGCATGTTTGAACGCACAGATGTCGCCACTGGTTGCTGAGATGTGGTTCGTGTCCGAGAACATATTTGTCGCACTGTGTATAACGGTCAGTAGTCGAGCAAAAAGGAACTTACAAATAATATAATTTCTCTGTATTTATCAATACTAACAATGTTTGAGACTACGGGTCCTTCTTCAGTACATATAAACTCTCTCAAAATTGTAAATCAAGCCATATGGTAAAGATCCTGTATCTTATGTAAAATTCAGTCAAAGACTCTTCATTCAAGTGATAGTCATCAGGAATACAATATAAGAAGTAAAAGCTCGTTATATAGATCTTAACATGATTAAACGCATGTCTTTTGATAAAGCGCTCAGCGAAAAAAACGCTTTTGGGCTGGGACACCATATTCCTCAAACCTGGCTCCTTCAAATTTCCATTTGTTTCAGTTCATGCAGCATGACTTTGCTGAGTACTTCACTTCGTATAAAGATATAAAAAAATTGGCTTCAATATTGAATCACTTCAGAAGAACCAGAGTTCTTTTATCGCGGAATCTACTTATTACATAAAAATGGGAAAAGATGATAATTGACGATGGGCACTACTTTGAATAAACTATTTTGTTTCTCATAAAACATAGGCAATTATTTTATTTAAAAAAACGGCGGAAACTTATTCAAACATCCAATATAATTAAAATTAATTTAAAATGTGTACTTATACTGCGATATACTAAAGTATCTCTTTGATGATACTTAAAAAAAATAAAAAATGGTAAATTATTTTTTTGTTGTTATTATTGGTAGCATAAATACTCTGCTATCCTATCTCCAGAGGCTTGCTTATCTGACAATGAGATAATATAAGTGTGGCGACTATAAGCGCCAGCACCACAGACAACCCGTTCTATGACTGCTTGCAAGACAGAATAATAATCTTGACTGTCAAGCTGACTCTCTCAACGAGGTTGGCTATCGCTGGCCACGGTGTGCATTAGCAACAGAGGCACAACAAAACTCAGCGGCAGCACTAGTGGAGACGCACCATTCAATGGCAGCTTCAGTGAGGGCGCAGCACTACTTGGCCTAGCAGCAGCAGCACGGCTCAGCAGCCGCATCAGCTCAGCAGCAGCGGAAGCTCAGCTCAGCCTACTAGCAGCAGTAGCAGGGGTGCAGCACTGTCTAACAGTAGCGGCAATAGTGAAGGCGCAGCTCGAGCCGGCAGTAGCGATAAAGGCTAAAGAGTCCAGAGGTCCCATTACCATGGCTATTAAGGCAGTCGAGAATCCTACTTCATTACCGCGAACTCTTACCAAACAGCTTTTTTCAGAACCACCACAAGTTACAATCAAATGGCTCTTTTCGGAGCCACCATAAACTACCATCACAGTATAACACTTATATATATAAATTGCATATAAATTGTGTACAGTTATATATACGATCTCATCATTCGCACTCCACATCTTCTGCGATCTCTGCGTGCGGAAATCTTCAGGCGCACTTGAAGAGTAATAGAGGCCGAAGGTGACGGCCAACTGCATATCCTGAACACGTATTCGACGTACTAACCAACTAGCGCCATAATAAGTATATCGCAGTATACGTACACATTTTAAATTAATTTTAATTATATTGTATTTACCTATGAAAAATAATATTGCCTTTTACCCAAATACTTTTTTAGTTATTAACAAAGCAATAACCTCCCATTTTTATTTTTTTTAAATAAAACAAACACATAGATCTGACACTCTCGCAGGCGCAACTAAAGTTGATGTTTTTAGCGACGGTAATGGTACTAAAGTAAAGTAGAGATATCCAACACGCATGGCTGTCATTCTTGCACAGTCAGCCGACTTCCAAAACAGTTAGCATAGAAAAGGCTCACTCTAGTATGTATAGAGCTCACTGAATAATCCAAAGGATTGAGATCCAGAAAAGAGGAAGACTAAAGTTCTTTTTCAATGAACGTCGGTAATTTTTTTTACACCACATTGTGTTTTCTTCGAAGCATGAGCAAGGGCTGAATCTTACTGGAAGAGGATCATCCCCAAAGACTTCTGGAGTAAATTTAAGAAGGTGTCCTTCCAGAATTTCGCGAATGTAACAATCGGTGTTGATCTTGACCTTTATTTCAACTAATTTGAAGTAAACGGCTTTTTTTAGAGACTCAAACTGTCACTCCTTGAACATTTTAAAACTGGAACGATTAGAGCTTTTGAATTGATGTTATACAATGACATAGAATAAACACGACCATTTTGGAAATTGTAGGGCTGTTGCACGAGAAACATTTTTTCGTCAGAGAATAAAATTGTTGAATCGGCGAATTGTTTTAACAAATTCTTCGTGAGTCTTCGTTTTCTTGATTTGAAGCTCACTAAGGCTATGAATTCGTTGATGTTTATAGGCTTTCGTACTCAGGTCCTGTCGGATAATGTAATTCATGGTCTCAATGCGTGCAGATCCTTAGCCAATTTTCTTTGAAAATGGCTTGAATTATGCTCGATTCGGTGTTTAATATTATTAATAAGTTTTTTGATGCGATCAGTTATTCGGCTCTGCCCC
>JAANIC010002036.1:0-27179 GCA_017607545.1 Acromyrmex charruanus
ATATATATATATATATATATATATATATATGTACATGTAGTAAGATCAAAATTATAGAAATATCAATTACATTTACTGCAGATATATTCCTTTTTTTAAAAAACTTTTTTTGGAAAAACGTAAGATTTAGATGTAACCTTTACAGAAATTTAATACTAAAACTAATTTATACTACTGGAAGGTAGTACCTATATAAATTAATTATTTATTTGGAGTACTAAAGTATTGAACAATATATAGTGCTTTTAATACTTAAAATAAGTAATTAATTTGTAGCGATATTGAATCTCTCGCATATTACTACGCGCGTTACTTTTCGCGGCAATCGATAATCAATTGTCGCCTCCTTCCCAACGCGAGTAGAACGAGCGAACAGTCTCGTAGAGAATAAAGAATATATATAAGAAGACTCGTGTTTCTGTAGTCCTACCTTATAAATTACTGTCTTTCAATATTGATTAATATTAAATTTTTGTAAAAAAATAAATCTGAAGGTATGAGATTCTCACGAGCCACGGACCGTGGAACTCTATCTTAATTATATTCTTTGTAACAAGTCTAATTAAAAGAAAATACATTACGATAAGTACCTCTACTCTTTTTGGATCCTCTGAATCCTTCTTTATGTGCACGTCATAAAAGGCATTTCTTGCCGTCAAGCGCATATATTGATCATCCACTTTTTCCCAACTGTACTTCCGCTCATCCCATTTATCTGGCTCCATTGTCATAGGCCAGCCACCTAAACACGATAAGGTAGAAACCAGCGGGTCGATCCCTTCTTTTTCTATCGCGTCTGTAACCATTAGCGAATTGTTGTAGAATGTGACACAAAATCTATATATTTTTGGTTCGACACTTATTACAGGTGCACTCACCCATATCCATACAAGCTTTGTACCACTTTTTCGCAAGTTTTACCGCTGGTAAATCATTCTCTGTAATTTTAGACTGCACAATCTCTGTGGAATTTAATAATATTAACATAGCTAAATGATTCTCCAATCTCGAATTTTACGAATAGTAATGCATAAATCACCTTGTACTTGCTGATGGGTCTTGAGTTGAAGCTTGATCCATATATCCCAATTGGATAATCCTTCTGGAATGGTATTTTTCTCTGGCCATTTCCCACACGCGTACTCGTAAAAGTCATCACATGGATTTACGGATCTGTCCATGCCTCCTAATATAAAGTCGGCTGAAAAAAATGGAAAAGAGAAGTTGATGATGAGTTAATGATTGACAATCTAAATGTTTGGACAGACGACCTAACTGCAGCTTAATAAAATGCGAATACCCATTTTCTTGCACTCCTCAGATTCGCATACCGCTCGTTTTTCTTTCATATTAGCATTTTCACTTATGCCAAACAACCATGCCAAATTCGAAGGATATTCTTGGATCTTCGATAACGTAACATCTCTCATTGAAAATGTACTAACAAAGGCGCTGTAAAGATCCAGAAATACAACAATTAATTCTGCAATTATATATTTTCTATAGTTATACTTAAATTTGAATAGTATTAATTATTAAATGTGTACACGTGATTTTGCCTCTTCTTCAAAGGTAATTGGATAAGGGATTAGACGAGGGTAGAAATGTCTTTCAACGTTCGAAAACCAATGTTATTAGGAGTACATATCTCGATAAGAGGTTGCACGATTAAAATTTAATTTAAATCTCGCGCCCATCCGCTTGAAACTAATCGATCCACTTTCAGCATGTCTGTTTGCCTAATACTGAAGTGCACGATGGCCATCATCTACTGACAGTATCGAAAATATAAATAATTTAGGACCGCTATTTATAGTCAATATATTCTTATATTTAAAACTGTCTTAAGTACAATCTTAAAATTTCATGTAAGTATCAATCGGAGAATGGCATAAGATATTATTTTAAATGTTTTTAAAATACGGACTATATGAATATCGGCTTAGGTCTATTCATTTTCGCAAAAAGTTCTGAACTGGTGCAATTAATAAGTTAGACTGAAACAAACATAGTTTGTTTCACTCCAATTTATTGCATTTGCAGTATATATACATCAATTCAAAACTTTCTTCGAAAAAGAATACGTCTCTAATGTTTTTCAGTAATGTCAATACATGATAGCCATTGTGCATTTCAATATAACAGAAAAATAGGAAAACAGACGTAGAGAAAGCAAAGCAATCAATAAATCTGTTCGCGTTATTTGAACCCAAGCAGAACAACAAGTCATGATAACATCAAAATGATATTAAAATGAATCGGAAATGATTGAAAAAGGATTTTTAATGATCATTTTGGAGTCATTTTGGTATCATTTTGATATCATAATAACTTGTTATTCTGCTTGGGAAATCTCCAATATTAAATACAAAAAATGTAAGCAACAAGAACAGATCTAATTTCGAGTTATCTCTGAATTAATTTAAAATTATTAAATTGACAATGTAATTATATATACATATAACTAATGCCGTTCTAAAATTAATAAACATGATACTATGTTTAAAAAGCAATTGTTTAAGTTACGTACAGAAGAATCAATCGCCTCATGTTGGAATAATTTGTCGGCTAATATAAATTTCAATAATGCTGCACAGTAAATGTTTTGCGACGTTTTCTATCACAATGTGAAATTGTTTGTCGGCGGCTTACTCTTTTATATGTTACTATTATTTAAGCGGAAAAGCATATCGAATTGATAGAGCCGAAGGTCGAAGACACATCTTTCTCGTCCTGTTGATTTATAAATTTAAATATAATTTATGCAATAACTCGCAAATTCTCTCTTTCTTTGATAGAGTCAAATTAGAGATTATCTTTCTCTTCCTTTTTTCAAATTAATTTATGTTAAAAGATGACCATATATGACAATTTCTATTTCAGAATTGAAATTTTTTTTCAAAATGTATAAACTGCAATAACTAACAGAACAACAATATGATATTAAAATATCGATAAATGCTGCGTAGGATTAGTGATCATCACTTATATCACCGCAGATACATTATTATTTAACTTTCTACCTCATTTTAAAGAAATTTTTATAACGAGGATACAATTGTCTATTTTTATACTTCTCCGAAGAAAATATTTTATATCATCTCGTTTTCAGTAATTATGTAACGTATCTCGAATAAAATACGTTAATTGAAAGCGTTAATTGTATCGTAATCAACAGAATCTCTTTCGGATCGGTTCATACACGTGAGATATGCAATGAATGAACGATTTATAATTATTTTTCTCGGAATGTCTGCCGTTTCATTATGTGTCATGTAATTATCATATTCCATTCACTAAAAAATATGGAAGGAAAATTCTTTCTTTTTTATTATATTATGTTCTTTTTTTTTAAATTTATTATCAGTTTTTATTTCTACATTCGATTGATTATATCTTAAATTCACTTATAAAACTTTCAACATATAAAAAATTGAAAATATCGGAATACAAGTTTAAAAATAAATACATTCTTCAAATCATTGAATCGCGTGCTTCTCATTTGTATTTATAAAAATTTCTCTTATTATGCTTTTTTTCTAAAGAAATTTATATTATATTGTTTATATATATAATATTTAAAAATAAATCGTAGGTGATAACACAATTCATAATTAATCTTATTTAAATAATTATATAAAATAATTATGTATATATATATAACTTAAATAATTATTATATTTAAATTATAATTAAAATTTGTATAATATTAATAATTAAACAATTCAAAATAATATAATTCAAAAATATTTATCATTAGATAATTAAATTGTAAAATTAATAACATTAATTTATATTATAAACATAATTATTCTAATTAATTTTAAAGTTACATGTCTCACATGAGTTTTGATACAAGCACGATTGCTACACCTAATGCTGATTCTACAATGAATCGGTAGTCGGAAGTTTTAGTCTTAATCGGTTGGCCAATCAGCCTTAGTCGTACAAGTTGGCTATTGGTCAACTTCACCAATAAGACTTAGAACTACCGATTACCGACTCATTGTAGAATCAGCGTAAGGCCTGTTCTTTTTAGCTGAACTTTTGCACCTTTTTCATCTTTCTTCCTTTTCTCTCCAGTGGGAAAGAAGAAGAAGAAAGATAAACTGATGCAAAAGTTCAGTCAAAAAGAACAGGCCTTTATCTTGCGTGTAGTGTGCACCGCAGCTACATACTTGATCTAACCTCTAATTTACTGAAATTATTATTCACGCCTATTAATCAATCAGTTGGGTCAGATATTTTTATTGATTCTTTTGATACGTATTTTGATTTTCTTCAACAATGAATCTACCTCGAGCATTGATTGTTAGCACGAAGGAAGGAAAGGCTAAAGAAATCGCAGAAAGTAAGTAAAGAGTATACTCTGATAATTTTTCATAAATGATTTTTTTATGTAATTTTATTTCATATTATGTATTTGTAATGCAGATATAGGGGCGAAACGTCTATCTGAGGAAGATAAGATTGTAGACTACTTGTGGAACATTGACAACAAGTATTATACATCACAGATCTTGGTACGTGCCGTAGAAAATTTATCCCACAAACTCCCAGTGGAAGAAGTTGACGCATTGATCGTATACCACGATCCACAGGCAGTAAGAGATATAATGGGAATTTAGCAATTAGATCGACATGTTGATGGTAATTGATTTCTATAGGACAAGCTGGATCAAGAGCTGGAACAATTGACATCCTTGGCCACTTCCTTAACAGCAGCGGAGGTACTGTTGTTTTCTTGCAGAGCAATATCCGACTCGCCTTTGCGAGATAAAGGTACAATAGTGATAGAAAATGTTGATTGATATTTAATGAACGAATATGGATGTGAGGAGATCATTGAGTTCTATATTTTAAAAAATATATAGAGCATGCCTTCTCTAAACTATAGAAAACTACAATCCAAAGAAAAGAAAGGCAAATAAATATTTATCTTTCAGAGAAATATTTATGTTTCCTACAAACAGCTTTAGTCAATCAATAACAAAAAAATCTTGATAAAGAAATAAACAATTTTGCATCATGGGACGCTTTTCAGCAAAATACAAAGTATTTTTCAGCAAGGACACAGTATAACACAATGTTTGCAAACGTTAAATACAGATGATAATTTACTGTGTCATATTGTGTCCTTGCTGGGAAATGCCCAGAATGTCATTGTTTAGAATTGAGACACTCCCATTCTTCGATGGCGTGCTCCAATATATTGTAGAGCACATTGAGGAAGATGCTATTAATATTAATTAATATTTGGTATTTGTCATCTGTCCTTATTTTTACATTCTGATGAACAATAAAAATTGAATGACATAAATAGCACTAATAGCGTCTCTTCACACACCTTACACTATATATTTATTTCCGTATTGCGTATAATTGATGCCTTTTGTTTGTATGTTTCAGTGCTGCATTGGTGTTTGCACCACAAGTTTGAACTGGTCGAGTTGGAGCAAACGGGAGATTCAGAATGCGATACGGAGGGTAACAAATATGGTATCGAGAGAATCATAGAAGCTCTGCATGCTCATATGTGGTCCAATATCGTGCTTAAAGGTGCAAGCCAAATTTCTGCTGTTAGAATAAAAACTCAAGCGTATAACTCTTTTTACATAGATATGAATCAAATTATGTTTTGTTACAGATAAGTCGTGCATGGGGCAAGCATCAGAGGTAAACGAAATTGAAGAACAATTTGAAAATATTCGATTAACACGTGATCCTGTGGAAACGCTACGCATGCAAGATATGCTCGGTCAGTATAAGATCATGAAACGAATAAAGGTAAATCTATGAAGTGCCATCATTTATTTGTCATTGGATTTTAAATTAAATAGACGGCATCATGGGCGATGAAAACGCAGATTTTGGAGAACTGTATGGCCAATTGATGGCTATGAAGGAACACGCGGCATCCTTACCAACAAATGAAAGGCGCCTAGTGGCAGAGCAAGTAGTCACCGCCTTTTGGAAAGCCATGGGTGGCGATTTTTTAGAAATTGAAGATTAAATTTAAGATTTGATGTATTTTATAGATCGATTATAATTTTAATTTCTTATTCCTGAATTGATTTGAGATAGAAAGTTTAGAATAATACAATGTAATTTATCTAAAGACTGCTGCATATTGGAACGATGTGTGCGTTAAGGATGTATAATAGAAAAAAAAGAAAATTTTTAGAAAAAAATTCCATCTGATTTAATTGTATAGTATTGCATGTATAACAATATTATTTATGTACTATCAAAAATATTTGTCTTAAATATCATGTAACGTAAAAGTAATCTCATAACCGATGATAGAATTATTAATATTATTATATTTAAAACGCTGTGTATATATAATATGTATATTTCTTAATAAAAAACATTTATTTAAAACTCCTGAGTAGTCGCTACAGTTATACTGAATCGTGTTAGAAGCGAGAAATTACACGTTCATTTTTGCGTGACATTTGTAAATAAAGATAATTTGAATAAAATAAAATAATGAGATCGCATTGAAACGTATGTAAAAATAGACGAAAACTATGTTTATCCTCTCTGACAGTCAGTAAATAATCGTAAAAAGTGATAAAAGGTGTGTGTGAGTAAAAATATACGCATGCGTATTGAATAAAAGCACTTGCGTCCCTTACGTGGTTTTTATCACTTTTTATGATTATTTACTGACTATTAAGGGCAAGAGGGGAGAGATAAAGGTAGGTTTCGTCTATTTTTACAATTATTTTAAAGCGATCTCATCATTTCATTTTTTTCAAATTGGTTGTGATAACTACTTAGAAACCTTAAAAATAAATAAAATATTTTATATCGAATTTTTAGTAATAATACGAATTAATATTCGTAAAAAGGCTGCCTGAAGAAAAGAAAAGGTAAAATTAAAAACGTCGCTACATTTTCCTCATTTTAGAGAGAAAATATGGATATCTGTTCATTGAATATATGTTCATATTTTTGAACAGTCTGAAGCAAATTATATATCAGTTCAAATATTAAAATTCAGCGGCTGATTTCTGGATATTAGGAGCGCACAACTCGAAAGAAGTAAAGCTGAGTTCAGAAATACACATGAACTGGCGCCAAGTATATCATTCTATCCCATTCTATCCTTGTTATTCCAAATGTTAAACAAGGATAAATACCTGGAGATATTCGCGATGTGTATTCCTGAACGCAATCTAAAATGTCAAACTTGGCGCTACATTCAAAATAAAATTTTTTCGCACATTTTCCTATCGGTTCTTCATCGGCGACAAACCTACAGTTAATTTAACCTCATCAGTGTGTAATAAAACTCGTTTTGAATGGATTATGCGCACGATGCTACATGATTTGGATGTAGTCGTTTAGATTGTTTAAAACTACTACACGAGTACTGTCCTAACCGTCCTAACCATGTTCAGTTATATGACATGTTCAGCACAATGACTCATGGTGCACTCATGTATATCCCTACATTGTTTTACGAAAGCTAATTGTTTCATATTATGCATTGATTACGGGCGACGACAAATTCCGTAACAAGGAAGATGATTTCCCTTAAGTTGATTCGCCCATACAGTCAGTTCACCAACAACAAACCGGCTAACCTCATCAGAAATGAATTTTTAGATTACTTCACGAAGGATTTAAAGCACAGTTTTATTCGTTCTAGCCCCGTCTCTCCGATTACCGATCACTCGCTGGCATTTATCAATGCTGGCATGAATCAAGTATGTCACTTTTCAGTCTCGAGAAATTTGTAATAACAAGTCTGCTATAATGAATACTTTTATTTTTACTCTTTTCAGTTTAAAGGGATTTTTTTAGATTATTATAAACCTCCTGTAACAAAAGTTGCAAATTCACAGAAGTGTATCAGAGTCGGTGGGAAACATAATGATCTAAGTATTGTTGGCAAAGATAGTTATCATCATACCTTTTTTGAAATGCTTGGCAACTGGTCTTTTGGAGATTATTTTAAAGTATGATTTTGGATATTATTTTAAAGTACGAAAAAACTACAATGCTATTTTCACTGGTTTATACCGTGTAGTACTTATTTGTGTAATGAACTGACTTTAGGAGGATGCTTGCTCGTACGCTTGGAACCTCTTAACAAACGTATATGACATACCTACAGAATATTTATATGTAACATATTTTGGTGGTAATGAGGAACTAGGCATGAGTCCGGATCTGGAATGCAAAGATATTTGGTTGAGACTCGGTCTTCCAGAACATAAAGTTTTACCTTTTGGTATGCGAGACAATTTCTGGGAAATGGGAATATCAGGTCCTTGTGGACCTTGTACAGAGATACATGTTGATTATATGAAACGATCAACTAATCAAGCCGAACGAGTCAATAAGGGATATGCTGATCTTATGGAGTTATGGAACATAGTTTTTATACAATGTGAAAGGTGAGTTATCAGTTATTATATGTGCTTATTAAATATTTTAAATCCTTTAAATCAATGATTTAAAGTCTGTATAATATACTATATGTTTTTTAGATATCTTTATGCATTGAATTTAAACATTTGAAATTTTCTTTTTTATATACATCATAAAGAGTTTATTAATTGTATTATTATGAAATTGCATAGTCTATCAATATCATATTTTCAATATATTCAATATCATATTTTATGTTAGGCTTACAAATGGATGTATAGTACCTTTACCAAACCATCATGTTGATACAGGCATGGGACTTGAACGATTAGTTACTTTTCTACAAGGAAAAAAATCAAATTATGATACAGACCTCTTCCAGCCATTATTCGATGCAATACAAAAGCATTCGAACGCACCAGAATATAAGGGAAAGTTTGATGATGACACAGGCAAAACTATGGTTACAGAATTATCACTTGATTATGGTTACAGAATTCTAGCTGATCATGCAAGAATGATTACTGTTGCATTGGCTGATGATATGTTACCTGAACAACAGTATGATTTTGTAGTACTAATCTATAATCAAATANTCAGTCCAAAACTGCGAAAAATATTGCGACATGCAATGGACGTAGGAGAGAAAATCTTCAGAAAATCTGGCATAGTTTCAGAACTTGCTTGCAATGTAGCTGATAATCTGGGTGTAATTTATCCAGAATTGCACACTAATTTAATACAGGTAAAATAATTAAGATTAAAACGATTAAAATATACATTAAAATGAAATTTTTAAGCTCATCTTATCGAGACATAGTTTATATAATCTTAAATTAATATACTAGATGTAATTTATTAGGTACAAAAAATAATAGATTTTGAAGAAGAGTTATTAAAAAGATTACGAAATACTTCTGGTAAAATGTGGAATAAGATGATTAAAACTCGTCCCGAATTAATAGCAGTTACTGATTGGATGGCTCCTGGTTTAGTTGATGGCTATAAAGATCTACAATCCATGTTGAAAGAATTGTAAGATATTTTTTCCCAATTATATCTTTTTTTACATGACATATTAGTACACATAATATTATTTACAGACGTAAAACTAATGTATTATCTGGAACTGTCGCATTTAAGCTATATGATACATACGGTCTGAATTCAGAAACTATAGCGGAACTGGCACAAATCGAATGTTTATACTTTGATGAAATTGATTTTGAAAAGCAACTTGATAATCGTAGATATCAGTCAAGGATTGGATTAGACAAACATAGTACTGTAATTACTAAAGAGTCTTTAGGAATACTTAAAAAAAATCATGTACCTAAGACGGATGATTCATTTAAGTATAATTATACATATAATGGAAATATCTACGAATTTCCAGTACTTAGAAGTAAACTCATTGGAATTATTGTCAACGGTAATATTAAAATAAATTATGTACATTTTTATAATATATTCCAATTATTTAACTGCTTATATCATTCAACTCTAAAATTGGATTTATATTATATCGTAGGTGAATTAGTTGCAAGTAAAAATTATTCCGATATAAAAACTAATAATACTAACAATAAAACAGTTGTAAATATCGATGAGATATTAAATAGTACAGATAAGATTGGAATTATTTTGGACAAGACTATATGTTATTCATTAGAAGGTGGCCAAGTTTCAGATAAAGGGAATATTCGTATTAAGAATCTACTTTTTAATATAGACAATGTTAGAAAAGTAAATGGCTATGTGATTCATTCTGGATATTTTGCTAAAACAGATTTATCGTAAGTGTCTTATATTTTTTAGATATATTTAGATATATTTAGATATATTTAAATAAAACTCATTTTAATTAATTTTTAATTTAATTGTAAAAAGTTCATAATCAATATACAAATTTGTTTTCTAGTATATCGGAGCTGCATTTACAAATAGACGATGATTGTCTAGTCAATATAGAATCAAATATTCGTAATGGAGCGATGAAACATCATACAGCAGCACATTTATTAAATGCAGCCTTAAAGCAAGTTATGCAAGTAATTTATCAACGTGGATGTACAGTCGATATGGATAGTTTAAAATTTCAATTTAATTCGTTAGGCGAACAACTTACATTAGAACAAATGGAGACAATAGAAGATTGTATTAACAATGTCATACAGTCTCGTGCTGTAACGACTGTGCAAACTGTGAATTCACTCGAACTATTAAAGCAAAATGATGTTATGTTACTTCCAGGAGAGATATATCCTTACACAGATATTAAAATCGTTGAAATTAATACTAATGATTTGAAAGCAAAGTTAGTGAATCTGAATTTTAAACATTAAATTTTCGAAACTAGACTTTATTTTAATATCAATTATGTATTTTTAGGGAAACGTGTTGCGGTACGCATGTACATAATACTGATGTACTGCAACACTTCTGCTTTTTAACATATACCTCAAAGGGAGCAACAAAACGTATTGTTAAGGCTGTTGTTGGTCCGGGAGCTTTACGTATGAAACAAGCTGGTGAAAATATATGTCAGAGGATTTCAGAGCTAGAAGACGTTCTCCGAAGTGGCAAATTCACATATGAGCTATTTAATACAGAATTAAATCGAATAAAACAAGAAATTAATGCTCAGAATATACAAGTACCATTACCTTACTTGATTAAAGAGAAATGTTTGACACAGCTGGAGAATTTGAGCAAGATAGCATGGCTGCGAGAGAAAGAAATTGAAAAGTATGTGTAATATTATATATGTATACTACATAAGTAATCTATTTAATTCTGAATAATATTTAATAATGATTTTTAATAGAGATTTTATAACTCGTGAAATCATTGATGCCACGGATTCGTCATCTTGTTTTATTGTGTATTGTCTGAATAAAAATCCCATATATTTGTCATTGCATGAAGTTATATCTCTCTTTTCTGAGATACCAATTTTAGTTCTGTCATGTACAAATGGATTCGTAAAAGCAAGATGTTCCATGCCACAGGTATATTTTATTCATATGTTTGTAAATATATATTTCAACATAGATCATAACAATATGATAATGGAATCTATATATATCAAAACGCAAACAATTTAAATAAACACTTATTATTGTATTTAGGAAATAGCTTCTAGTGCATTTAATGCACAAACTTGGATGAATATCATCCTTCAAATTTTTAATGCAGAGTATGGATCTATCAAGGGATTCAAACCTATGTTGGTTGCAAGTATGAAATCTACAAAAGTATCACAGGATTTTCAGATACGTATGGAAGAAGCAATTACAGAGGCTACTAAATTTGCATCTGCGCATGTAAAAAAAGTTGAGCTCACTAATAATAAAAATCAGTAAACGATTTATTTTATACTGCATTTTATCTCTTCAATCTTTCTATTTGAATATATACATAATTTAGTGTAGTATCTAAATAAAGTCTTTATTTATCTATTTATACTTTTCATTTGTATAAAGTAATATCAACAAATATGTAAAAAAATTTTAGTTAGGACGCAGGCTGTACATGATTCGCATGAAATTGCTTGAGCGCAGACCATTGTGCTGTATGAAGCAATATATGTGGCCTTTTCGTTCGCATGTAATCAACCGCTTCTTCAGGAGTCCAATTATTTTTCTAGAAAAACGAAAAGAATATTTCACCTAATGACTAAAAATCTCTTAGTTTTACATTGAAATCATGCCATATGATCTCACTGTTATTAAATAGCACGCGACCAATGTTGCGCTTCTTGTTCTTCCTGCTTTACAATGAACATAAACTGTGCCATGTTGGTTGTGATTATTGTCGATATTTGCATTATTTAATTTTTTATCTGATACATTGCGGAATTTATTAATAAAGTTTACACCGTCCTGTAATTTATCCTGCGAAGGTGCTTGAAAGATATCTGCTGTAGACAATTGTAGAAATTCTACGTTATACCTGCGCCATTCCTGGATGAAGAAAAGAAGTATTATTATATTAAGCTATATGTTTTTATTTTGCACTAGCTTTCAACATGCTAGTTCATTTTCCAAATTTAAATTTTATTTAACCGCGTACCTTCTCTGCGTTTGACAATAAAGACAATTCGTAATCTTCATTCATAGACACAACAGCTTTTATATTTTCATCGTCTATCAACTGAAAGTAAAAAGAACAGAGTGTAAAATATAAATTGTATATAACACTACTTGAATATTTGTAACTTAGTGACTGTTGCATGAACTTTATTTGCTTAAATAATTGATACGTTTTTGATATATTCTTAATGTATATTATTACATAGGCTCATATTATAGATTAAAATTAAAAGTTATTTTTAAATTAAAACATTAAATATTGTAATAACATTTGATTATTAAAAAATAAACGCAGATAAAATAAGATCATACAAGAAAAACATAAAATAAATAACTGTGAAGGCATAAATGCAAGATATTATTATGATTTTATATAATATATATAAAATATTTTATTGATTTATAATTTCTGTTACAAAAATAAATTTACGAAACCATACCTGTTTAGTTGTTCGTCGAAATGGTAAGGCACCCAATATAACAGTCTCGTCTATTCTATCGTACCAATTCCGAGTCGTAATTTTTTCCATAACGACGTTGTAAAGTAAGGTTGGATAAAACGTTATCCTCGCAAACATTTTTGCTAAAAATTAATTCCGAGAGAAGCGTTAGCTCGAATGACGATTTAAATGCCTTTGAGAAATTTAAAGAAAATTCGTGATTTGCAGGCTTGAGATTCCCCGCGATATTGATATAACGATAAATTTTTTTAATAGGTCAGTTTATTTAATTGTATGCTCGATTATGTCATATAGTGGAATATGTTCCACTGTATAACACAATGTTATAACACAATAAATGGAAGACATATGGAAGAAGTCTTCCAGAAGTCTTCCATAATAAACGATTGCCCCACTTTTGCGGAAAGCAGTTTTAGAAAGTAACAGGACTACAAAACTGGACTGGTGGGGATAATATTTGATGCGTACTCTTCTTTATTTTAAAAAATAATGTGATGCAACTTCCTAAAAGTTATTTTTTTCTCATTTAGGATCATTCAAATATCAGATGTCATGTAAAATTACGAAGATTTATATTTAATTAAAAACTATTTCTATAAATAAATATACAATATTTACATAGACAATTATTACTACGCTAAACTAACTTTGCAATTTTGTGAGATCTCTAGTAAATCTATATCTAAACAATAGTATCCAAAGTCTCCTTTCCTAAATAAACTAATGAAGTAGTCCGCTGCGAATTTTAAATCAGGCATGACTTGTTTCTGATTGCTGTACGTTTTTATTTTCATGGTTTTTCCCAACTTTGCAGCAATAAACGTGAGTACATATGACACATTGTCATTTGGTTCTGGCAAACCTAATTTCTCTACATATTCAAATCTGTCATTTTTATTCAGCCAATATAGTAGGTAATCTGCAAGCAGATGCGATCCTACTACATGATCTTGCAGACATCCCACTAAAGCCAGCTTAAAGCCAGCATGAATGTCATTAATGGAAGGAGCTAGGATACCCGGAGTATCAATCAGATATACTACAGGTTCCTCTGATATTTTTATACGAGTCATTACGGCTCGAGTGATACCAGCCACCGCGCCAACAGGAGTAGCTTTGCCCGAAAGATGAAGATGATTGTTTCTCAAACAATTAATCAGAGAAGATTTTCCAACATTGGGTACACCAATGACCATCATGGAGTAAGACTCTTTTCCCATTCTATTGTAACGTTGTGAATTTAATATCAACTTCTTGGCCAGAGGCAAAATCTGCTGCATGCCTTTGCAATGTTGATTTTTTAGGTTTGTAAAGATTATGTTGGACAGTCCTTCTCTGTTCAACATAGAGACTATACTGTCTGTGCATCTCTTATCGGCTAGATCTTTTTTGCTTAGTACAAGTATGTGTGGTTTCAAGCCAGTCAAAGTTCTACTAAAGTCTGCATAACGTCCAGAGATCGGTACCCGAGCGTCGTGAACTTCTAGGATACAATCGATATTTTTCAATCGCTGCTGCATCTGTCTTAGACCCTTCGTCATATGCCCAGGGAACCATCGCAACACCTTTGGCGACACGAACTTTTGTCGCAGATTGGCGACTACTTTACCTCCAGCGTTCGTCATGCCGTGGCTTCGGTGTACTTTCGCTAAGTCCTCAAACGATAGTCCCTTCTGATAAATTCTAAAACGTGGGAAGACCTATTAAAATCAAGGACTCGTGAACATTCGTTGCGAAGAATAACAGAATAATGTATTTTGTTCAGATACCTAGAAAGCCTGTTTAAAATTTATCTCAAAAAATATGTATCATAATTCAAACATTGACATTAATGTAATGATATAATAAATTGTATGACAATAAGTAGCCGGAGCCCAATAAGCCAGAGCACGAAAGGCTATGCGAAATAAATGCCAGCACTTAGGTTGTAGGTTATCGCGGGATTCTTTTTATGACTGTTCAAAATCAGAATAACGAGGCGCGGGAGCCGCGCAAACGTTCGTTTCCATGAAAGCCTATAAATCTACACTTCAAATAGTATTAATAAATTATAACAGACAATAAGTCTGTATTATGATTCAAAATTTATATCTTTTCTGTTCTTTTTAAGTAGACATAAAAAATCTTTGAAATTAAAAAAAGAAACAAAACTTAAGCAATGATTTCCCTTCTCGAAATATATTTTACGCAAATACACAATTTATAAAATTATAGAAAAATGGAAGAGGGAGGATTATACGAAACAAAAATTATTTATCAGATACAAAATATAAAGTGCAACAATAAAATATAATAATATAATAATATAATTTCATGTTGACGCTCGGCTTTCATTCATAGCGACAAAAAGATTACGTGATCAAAATTGACACCGATATTCTCCAATGATTGAGCATTCTTCAATTTTCATGAGGCCCATTTTGAAAAGACATCTTAATAAATAATAATAATAATATATAGGAAACGCCACATTGATTTAGTTGACTTCAACTTCTACTAGAGGCGCTTTTTTCAATGTCTCATTCATAATATGTAAGATTGGTCATCCTAGTCCATCTCCACCAACTTCCATCCTGTTTGGAACGAAACGTGAGAACGTGGTGTCATACAAAGAAACGATTTTTCGAAATCTCCAACAAAAATGGCTATGCATATACCGAAGGCGCCTGGCGTGGCGCAGATGCTCAAAGATGGGGCTCGCGTAAGTGACATTTCATTTCACGATTATCGTGTGCATGCGATGAACCGGCTCGCGATTCCGTTCGCTTCGGAGAAGGATACATGAGGAAGGGATCGGTTCGCGTTCTTGCCTTTTATGGGTATTTTAGGAATTCGGAGTACTCTAGAATCTTCAATATGAGCAAAGGGCGACTTTCATTAAACGATATCTATGTCTTGTCTTATTTCAGAAAATCAAACTGAATAATATATTGAGAATGAATCACTTTTATATGTATACATGTGTATATACGTTATTAAGGCTTTTAAAAATTTATACAAATTTTATGTGCATAGAAAAATGAAGATTTTAACTTTTTGCAGTATTATGCCTTGTTTTAAAAAATTAAACTTGAATAAAATATTAAGAATAGTTATTTGAGTATGACATCACCATTTTTCAGGATGCATTTGTACGTTTTTGTCGTACGATAAATGTGTACAGAACAGAGAGATTTTCGGATCTCTCTATCCCATAGCCAATCAACAGGCTTGAAAAATTTGTCGTGCGACAAAAACGAACAAATGAAATATCACCCTTATATATATAAAAATTGTCAAGATGGAAAATTTAATTTTTTTTACATTTTAAATTAGCTTGGCTGCTTGATTTGGATAAATTTCACGTTTTTAGTACTTTTCGGGTCTCGAAGAAGCAGTCTACAGGAATATTACAGCTTGCAAACAATTTGCTGATACTGTAAGGAGTGCATACGGTCCTAATGGCATGAATAAAATGGTCATTAATCATATTGAGAAGCTGTTTGTAACAAATGACGCAGTGACAATTGTTAATGAATTAGAAGTGGAGCATCCAGCTGCCAAGTTATTAGTCTTGGCATCAAAAATGCAAGAAGCTGAAGTAGGAGATGGAACAAATTTCGTTATCATCTTTGCTGGAGAATTGCTTCATGCGGCAGAAGGATTGCTTCGTCTGGTATGTTGCTAATATTTAATTACATTGATGTACCAGTAAAGTATTTATTTTTTTTATTTAAAATATAAAATATTTTTCTAGAAATGTGATAAATATGTGCATTTAATAGAAATAAATTATATTTTAATTTTTTATTACAGGGTATTACAACTTCAGAGATTATTGAAGGTTATGAGAATGTCTTGAATAAAGCACTTGAAATCTTACCGACTCTAATTGTTCACGAAGTAAAAGATGTACGAGACGAAGAACAAGTGAAGAAAGGAATTAGGAGCACTATCATGAGCAAGCAGTATGGAAACGAGGACATCCTTGCTTCTCTCGTCACCAAGGCTTGTATCTCTATTTTGCCAGAGAAGACAACATTTAACGTCGACAACATACGAGTTTGCAAAATACTCGGGGGTGGTTTAAGTAACTCCCAAGTAATGCAAGGCATGGTATTTAAGCGTCAAGTGGAAGGAGACGTCACAAAGCAAACCCAAGCAAAGATTGCCGTTTACACTTGCGCTGTGGACATCATTCAGACCGAGACCAAAGGTACAGTGCTGATAAAAACAGCCGATGAGCTATTGAAATTTTCGCGTGGTGAGGAATCGCTGTTAGAAAACCAGATCAAGGCAATCGCTTATAGCGGCGCCAAAGTGGTTGTGTCCGGTGGAAAATTTGGCAACATGGCCCTGCACTATATGAACAAGTATAATCTGATGGCTGTTCGTATCCCGAGCAAGTTCGACATCAGACGACTTTGCAAGACCGTCGGTGCCACCGCGCTGTCGAAACTGGTAAATTTATTGGCTCTGATTTCTCAATTCCGCTAGACATTTTAGTATCTTGCATAACTTCATCTGATATATACACAATTATATCTATTTTCTATAGCTTAATTAGTGTATACTTTTCGAATTTAAAGTGAAATAAGTATATGTCTGATATTTGAAAAGCAAGAAAATTTAGGGCCGGTCACAGTCTGTTCTTATTTCAAGATCGACTTAAGTAATGTTTTAAGATGCTAGTATGGTCCTGTGATTAAGTAATGATATCTGAAAATTATACTTATGACTGTCTTCATTATAAGAACCTATGAGTATTGGCGTTAGTACAGTATAATGCTAAAATGAAAAACAGATCTAATGTTTTAAAATAAACTATTACAATAATCAATAATTTATTTTAAAGATACCTCCGTCGAAAGAAGAGTTGGGATATGCCGATACGGTATATATAGACGAATTGGGAGACACTATAGTGGTAGTGTTTAAATTGGAGGGAAGAGAGAGCCGCGTCAGCACCGTGCTTGTGCGTGGTTCGACCGAGAATTATATGGATGATATTGAGCGCGCAATCGATGACGGTGTCAACACCTTCAAAGGCATTACGAAAGACGGTAGATTTGTTCCTGGTGCAGGTGCTATGGAGATCGAGCTTGCTGCACAGCTGGCGGCGTATGCGGATACGCTACCCGGTCTCGAGCAGTATGCCGCACGCAAATTCGCCACTGCCTTAGAAATATTCCCGAAAACGCTGGCCGAGAGCAGCGGTGTACGCGCGTCTGAACTTGTATCGAAGTTGTATGCAGCACATAAGGAAGGAAAGAAGAACTACGGTTTTGATATCGATGTATGTCTCTCTCTCTCTCTCTCTCTCCCTCCCCCCTCCCTCTCCCTCTTCCTTCCTTCCTTCTATTTTAACTCTTATGGTTTTAGGATTGTCTTTCTTGAAAAGACATACGTCTATATGCATAATTACTTTAATTCTATATTTCTTTTTGCAGGGTGAGAGCGCAGCTTTGATCGATACCATCGAGGCTGGAATATTGGATTTGTATCTGACAAAGCAATGGGCGATCAAATATGCGGTCGGTGCGGCGTGTGCGGTTCTCAAAGTAGACCAAATTATTATGGCAAAGCGAGCGGGCGGTCCGAAAGTTCCAGCGGGAGGTGTTCGCGAAGAAGACGATTAATAAGTGAACGAATCGACAGCATAATTGCAAACTTTCATACGTTTTATTAACACATTAGTTTCTGAAAAAGTCATTGGAATAGAACGAATAAAAAATAAACACCGTGTCTCTGCTTAATTCGTCTAATTAGAAAGGAAAGAAATGTACTTTCTATCGCATGTTTGCTCATTTCTGGAGGTGGGCAAGAACTTCTATAATTTTATATTTTCATCCAATTGTTGATCTTCAAATTATATTAATTTTATATTGTATTAATTTAAGATTCAACAGATGCATTGGATAGATATTAAATCAAGAACTAAATAAACTTGTTAATAAATACAGCATCCAGTACCATTTTTTCTCTGTTAATTTGATAGAATATAAAAAAATAAAAGTCACATAAAAATGAGGATCGTGTAATTAATAATAAATAAATATGTTGCAAACAGTTTGGCAAATTGTATAAAATTGTCAGAATCTGTATAGAAACATTTATTCGGCTACTAAAAAATCAAATTATTGCATGAATGATAAAATATTCTACATAAAATAAATCTGTATATATATATATATATTAAGTCAAAAAGTAATTTTCGAAATAAATTTCAGAAATAATATTATAAAAACATTGAATATATTTAGAAGTTTTCCAATCATATATTGTCAATTTAAGGTTTCATTTAGCAGAAACAAACTAAAGGCCCTTCACCACATCTCCGCCGATTTTATCAGCGTCCTCTGTAAATATACTCGCTTGCAAAAAAACTCACAAAAAAATCAATGAAAACAATTATATCATATGTTTGAAAGGCTGGACGTATTACAAAACTAAAACTGTATTATAAAATTCAATACGACTATTACAGTAATGGTAATGACAATCTAATAAAAATTTTTGTGTTAACATTAATAATTAGTACAAAATTAAAATATCATGTGCTATATATTAAAAAAGATACGTAACTTTCAAAACGCTTGTATTACAATTAATGATTAGTTTTTACTTCTACAGATGTATATATAACCATTTGTGTTCAACAACTCTACAAGCAAGGCTGAGTTCGAAAAAGTGTTGCAGCCGTTCTGTCCACGACTGTACATTTAAGAAAATGGATTACTTATAAGAATTTGAATCACGTCCTTCCTCGGCTTTCATTTCTTCAAGCACATATCTTACATCATGAGAAATTTCGTAACCCATTTTGTTGATAAGTTATAGACAAATAATCAAAAACGATTAACCAAATACAAATAATCAGTTCTAAATATGATCAAAATCTATCGAAAAAAACTCTGGAACGGTTCCGATCCACATCGCTAGAAATTTTTTTTGAAGTGAATCAAAGAATGCTTCGAAACATTCATGCGATTGTAGTCTATCCTGCACTCTGATTTATCAAATTCGACATTGGTCACGTTCAGCAGACTCAACTGTTGCGGAGCAGATCTACGAGCGCTCTCATTGTTATTGGTATATTCTTTTATTTCTTTAGATAGATTAATATAATAACAGCGAGAGGGGGAGGGGGAGGAGAGAGAGAGCGCTCACAGATCCGTTCCTCAACAGTTGAGTCTGTTAAATACGACCATTAATTTCGATTTCAATAATTATTCGAAATCGAGCTGATTTCGATATCAAAAATTGTTCGAAATCGAGTAGATTTTGAATATCGAAATTTTCTCAAAAGCGAGACTGTCTGAATCTTGAAACGATGTTGAATTTCTACTTCTTTTCGATGATCATTTCAATATCATTTCGACATCATTTCTAATATTTCTCACTGGGTACACGAGCCACATCATCTTCTGCCCGGAGCACTTGGCGTGAGAGTTGCAATGACCATGGTGACCACCTTATACAGCATCTCAATGAAAGTTCCTCTTACTGTCAAAACACCGAAAATATATGATTCTCTCATCGAACTAGAATTTCATCGAATAGGTTTTGAAAAATCCATTAATCCGATAACTTCAACAGCACTCTCGAAGCAAATGCGCGCGCGACGAACCGACTGCGATTCGTTTACGTTCAATTAAATTGGCGACGCGCGCGAGGATGTTTATTCCCCCGTCGTAGGATTTTCACATAAAGAGAATGATTTTACTCAAGTATCTAAAAATTTACCTAGATATACATATAATTCAGATAGATCCAAATGTTAGTACTTAGGAAAAACCGTTCTTTTCATGTATCCCAGTGAGAAATGATAATGGAATCGACATCGAATCAATGTCTATTCGAATGTTCAAATCGTCTAATCGATGTCGATTCGACATCGATTTCATTGTCATTTCTTACTGATCCTTGGGGTACTGAGTCGTCCCAACGACAAGGTCATACCCATGAGAGAGAAGATATCATCTGAAAAATGTAAAATACTATTATCTGTATTACTATGCAATTATCGATTAACTTTTAAAAATAAATATCGCATACACGTCAATTTGTCAATATGTATACGTCATATATAATTTTATTATTGATATAATAAATTTATTGTTACAAAAATGAATATCAATAAGAGAGATTATCAATAATAAAATTATATATGACGTATACATATATGTATATATATTTAACATATGTATAATTAAATGTACACAAAAATATCGTATTTTAAGAATACAATAAAAACTTAAATATCTTGTTTATGGTTCTACATTAAATTATATTATTATTACAAAAATAATTTTACGCACGTTTTATTTATGAAAAACATTATATTGTGTGTGCATTAACTTATATATAAAATATTTCACTGAAGTTATCACTTTCAACTCATCAATATGTGTCGTTCAAAAGTGTCGTAAATAAAAAGTATCTATTGTATAGTGGAAGAAGACACGTGTCTTATTTTACCATTCTATTATACTTGGTGGAAGCATTTATTATGAAGACACGTCTTCCTCCACCATGCTATTATGTATCCTTGAATACCTAGTATAAAAAAATAATATTGCAAAGATGGTTTGTATTTATTTATACTCTGTAGTAATACATATTTGAATATAAATTTCGCGAAAATAAAATAATCTAATCTAGATTATCTGCACATATATTTTATTCCGTCGCTCAATACTTGTTAGTTGATACTTCATCCTTTAATGTATAATACAGAAGGAATGTATACGAACCTTATAGTATAATTCTCACAAGTTTCTAGAAGATTTACAGAAAATAATCTATTTTTTAAATTCTTATGAAGAGTATTAAACGCGTTAGTGTCTTGTGTGACAAGAATTAATTCGAATTACTAGCCGATCTCGGAAACGATGACGAAGACGCTACAGGCAGCACTGGCACCATTATTAATCATTAGCTCGTTCTGCAGTTTGAGCATGTTTGAATATCCTCTTGGACAACCACGGCCGTATCTTTCTTGCCTATATACTTTTGTCTTATGGGGCTATCTTACATATTTCTATTACTATTCATATTATATTGATATTGGGCAGAATAAGTTATATGATTGGATAGAAATTCAAAATGTGATCACTGCGATTATATTCATACTTGTCCACTACTTTTATTATAAGGTAAAAATTTTAAAATGTACTCATGTATTGTTTATTAGTCTCTAATATTATATGATTTATTAAAATTCCTTAACTTTTATATTTAATCGTTTTCTTTATTGAGAGTATTAAAATCTTGATCTTACAATTACATTAAATATAAATTTGTAACATGTTTTTGAACAGATCAACTTTAATGTTTATATTATTATTTATTGTAGATTGGTATAAAAATGTTTGGCAACGTAAATATTTATATTACTTTCTGAAATTAGTTTTTAACATATATAACTTTTTTAAATCTAATATGTTTCAAATACTAATCAAGTTTTCACAATTTAAAGACTAGAATGTAAGGGGAAGTAGCGCGGGGGAGTCAGTATTTGGTGCGTAAGAATATAACAATGGAGACATATATAACATTTTTAATAGAATAGAATAGAATATTTATTCACTTCAGCTCTCATTTCCATCTCTCGTTATGTTCCATCTCTCATTTCTTTTCTTCATCCCTTCCCATTTCTGTCTAACCCTTTCCTTTATTTCCGCTTTTATATTTTTCTCTAAACTTTTCTTCTTTAACATATTAAACGTAACTTTTTTGACACCTATTCGTGGCTTTCTTCCTATCAACAAACCTTGTTTCTCATCAGCTTTATACTTCCTTTCCGTCGCTGGACAACATTCTTATTTCCTGCCTCTCTTGCGCGCCTTTTTATCCCCCCTAATTTCTGCTACTTCACCTCGCCGTGAAACGCTTGCTATTTTCTTCCTCCGATCCCCCTCCAATTACTCGCCTGTATCTCGCACCAGATTACCTAATTAACTCTCGCTGAGTTAACGAACCTAAGCGCTTAGAATATCGCTAAGACACACTCGCACTACTTGCATTCTCTCATGCGCTTTCCAACTAAATCCAAGTCCATTTTTAATATAAAAGTATAAAAAGTTCGTATGCGTTTCAACTTACTTCAAGTTATTCTCAACGGAATTAATATAATTCTATTCATTATAAGAATTACTTGTTTCTTTCTGGCCAGTAAACTGTGATGAAGCTAAGAAACCTCTTTGTGATGTTAGATCGTTGGCACCATGGTTGATGTACTATTTGAACTGAATAGAATTATATTAATTCCATTGAGAATGACTTGAAGCAAGTCGAAGCGCATACGGGCTTTATATCAACTTTTTATATTAAAAATGGACTTATAAATGTTTCCATTGTTATATTTGCGCACCAAGTACCGCGCTGACTCCTACTTCTCCTTATATTCTATTGTAGTTTTTAAATTGTTTAATATTAAGAAGTTCTTCAACATTAATTATTATTCTTATCATTGTTTAATCAAGTTTCAATAACTCTTTATCTATCACGTTACCTATACACACTGTAATACCAATTTTCAAATATAAAATAATAATTTTTTTTTATAATCGTCGTATAATCATTCAATATAATTTTTTTAAGGAATTGAGACTCTGCTTGCATGAACTTTCCATAGTAGACGACACGTTGGAAGCACTCGGTGCTCCAAAAAAATACCAATGGCTGCGTAGCTGGATAATTCGAAAAATAATTGGATGGATCTTATACATTTTTTATTCCATAGTACAAATTTATGTGCTGTATATTGATATTTTATATTTTGATGTAGATGACAGTGATGTAGATAATGTAGATTTCATAATTTATAAAATATTTTTGGCAAATTATCCAGACTTTGTAAATATTTTAAGTGCTATGATTTGGGGAACTATCCTTAGGTTAGTATCTACAAGATGTTCCAGAATAATCGCCAAATATTTCGTGTGCTGATAGAACGAACTAAACTGAGTCCTCTACCATTTTGCAATTTTACAATATAATTAACAAGATATTAATTACTAAAAATCGTCGATTTTCAATAATTTTTTATTCCCGTACTATTACTTTACAGAAAAAGTAATAAAAATGTCTTATTTTTAAAATGAAAATTGTTTATTTTCTTCTCATAGAGTTCTGAGAATTTTTTCAGAATTTTTTAGTACCGCATTTTCTCATGTTAGTAAAAAATAGTTGCCAATAAGAAAATGCAGTACTAAAAAGTTGATAAAAAATTCTGAAAATATAATATAAAATATAAAAAACAAGTAACAAAATTTTTAGTCTAAATTTGAATATTTATTAATAACACAATTAAAATATATGTATATAATGCATATATCTTATTTTTAATAAAAGACATTCCAACTAATTTCTTTCATTATAACTAAATTTCTTTCATTCAATTTAGATATATAAGCTCCAGATTTCATCAAGTTAATGATCGTTTACATGTACTTTGTTCTGATCTTTTCGAAAATAATGAAGATAGAAGACAAAACAGATGTATTTTAGTGCATCAACGGATAACGAGAGCTAAGGATTGCAAACATTATATATTGATTATAATGTAATTTTTTTTAAGAATTGTTGTTTATACACCTGCGAGCGCGTATATGTATACAGTGTGGCTCATTGTAGCACGTGTAATATTTCAAAAAGTATAAAAGATTTAAAAAAATGTTTTTGAAAATGTAACGGGGTGAGGGAGCATATTTTGGTTACATTTTTCTTTCTAGATAGAGGCATCAAAAAGATATGATGGTCATTTTTGCTTTTTCAAATGGAAATTATATGACTTTTTACAGAATGATTCCTATAATCATTCTGCGTATTAAAGTATTAATGTAGGGATATCAAAAAACAAATAATTTACGAGATATAGTATAGAAGAAATCTGGGATAATTGGTATACGTAAAGTACATAGCTATATATATTACCTACTCAATATTACTACAAAACGACAAAACAACGAAAATGTTGCATAAAAAATATATTAATTTCTCAGAAACATTGCGACCATCATATGTTGCAACAAGTTATTTTAAAACATATGTAAATATATATATGTATAAATAATATTTTATATATACGTGTATAATATGTATATATGAATATTGTTATAATATATATAATATATGTAAGCATATAAATATATATATATATATACATAAAAATAATTAACTTCAATTGTGTGAAATAATTGTACATTTTGAACCGATGATAAAAATTACAACTATAGTTTAAATCAAATTCTAGACTTTAAAAATGTATTTTGCTTAGTACTTTGCTTTTCGTCTCTTTATGGTTCTTTTAATTACAACAATTACGATTTATTTACAGGCACGTTCATCTACAATTATGCCTTATATCACACAAACTAAATAAAATATTCATCATACAAATGTTACTACAAATATTATGGTGCTTTTCAAAAACTGTCATGTTCTATATCGCTATATATGACCTACTTAAAGATGTCGAAAAAATATCGGCATTTATATTACTGTACAGATGTTTATTTATATATTTATATTTTCTTCTGCAGGATGCCTTTTTTCTCACATTAAACTACATATGTCAAACTGTTTACTGTAAGGTATAGTAGAATTAAAACACTAATTATTTATAATTATTTATAATTAGAATCATAAGCACAAGCGTTTTGCAACAATAAATTTACACGTATCGAAGTATTCTTCGAAATAATGCAACCTTATTTATTGGAGGCAAAATTTCAATTTTACTACAAACTTTCACATTGTATAAAAACTATTTCAGATTAACGAGACAATAACAATTCTCTACAAATTATCCAATTTTAATCTCGATGAGGACTTACATGAACAGGTAAATAATCACAACAAAATATTAAATAGAATTTGAACTATTCTATACGTAATTTTTACTAGTGTCCATGGAAGTTCGGACACCTGGATATAAATTTTACCCAACAAAAAAAATTGGGCAAAAAATTAAGACATCATAAAACAATAACTGTACTACACTCTTATATATTTTAAGATACTTATGTACACTACACACTAACATTATAGCTAGGGATAAATAGGCTAGAAAAAGTTTTACAAATTATTTTTTATTTTATATGTCGAAAGCGAACATTTAAAATTTATTAATTATACTATCAATGTACAAAATAAACATTAGGCATTTTAGCATATAAATTGAAAATAATATATAAAACTTTTGAAATTAATTATAATAGGGTAACTCTGGCAAACTACGCCGCGCTGGGATTTATGCCGCAGAAATAAAAAAAAAATGGAAGGAGTAGGGGGTAATTTTCCCGCAACTATTCTGTTACATGCCTTTATGTTATATTAGTATTGGGTTATGATTTCATACTTAAAATAAATATAAAACTTAACTTATGAAATGGCCATCAAATAATAGATCAATAAATTTTTTATTTAAATTTAAAATGAATTATATTAATTGTTATATCATAAAAACGGCTGTTAAACTAAAAAACTGTACTACATAAATATTGTAAAAACTTATATTTTTATATTATTATTATTGTAACAATTAAAGAATTACAGTTTTGCAATGTTTGTGAAATATTACAAGCATATTACTGACATTATGCAGGCATATTGTTAATTTATATTTCTGTAATATCTCTGCAATATTACATTGCAGCAATATTACTTTAATCTTCTGTGCTATATGAGTATGTTAATGTCTGAACTTTCATGAAAGGTAAAATATAACTAACGTTTATTCAATTGTTTATTTCAATTAGATTTTACAATTTATATTGCAAATAAAACAAAGAGAGGTAAAATTTGGTATTGGACTGTTTTGCTTTGGATATAATTTCGTTTGTCGGGTACGTCCAATATTAATTAAAAGTATATATTTGTAATAGAATGTAAATATATAATAGAATAAATTGTATACTTCTACATTCAATTTTGGAAATTACATAAATATCTAAATGGCAATGTATATAATATTAGGTGTTGGAATTAATTCGTAGCGTTTTACAAGAGATGGCACAAGCAGTACACTATTTCGTTGTTACCTATAGTTCCGTATACATTGTAAACATCTATCATAGGACGTCATTTGCCGTACATAACCTTTCTTGAAATCATAAATAACAACACTGTATAATTCATTGAATATGTCAAAATTTGTGCCGAATAAAGTGTATTTGCGGGGAATTTTATTACACTACTTTATTCAAAAGAAATCTGCAGCTGAAGCGCATAGAATTCTTGTTCAGACTTATGG
>JAANIC010002036.1:36476-91435 GCA_017607545.1 Acromyrmex charruanus
TATATATATATATATATATATATATATATATAAATAATTTTGTTAGACTATTAAAGTAATTATATAGGACGCTTAAAATAAATACTAAGCTATTAAAATTTTTTGCAACATTACTCATTCTGAATATCCTTCATAATTATTTTAATAGTCCAACAAAAAATTATTTTCAGATTTGTATCCAGCTAAAATTTTAGGCAAAATTGTTTTTTTCTGTGCATATACAAATTTAATATAAATCGATTTGCATAATCTTTAATCTCGTAAATATTTTATATTTGTACAAAATAAATGCGTCTTTACAATTTAATAATTAGTTGACAATAGAGTATCGTTCTTCCTTCGGACATTATGTCTTCATTAAATCAACTAGATGCAACAGTATCGTTCGATCTATTTAGCGAGCGCGTAACACGAAACGATGTCGACGTCATTTCGACGCTACAGGCGCACGAAAGTGATCTCTATATTTATTTACGACCATGGAGACGCAACACAGTGTGACGTAAAGTGCAATCTTCCGTATCTATACCGTCGAAAATCGATCCCCCTGATGTATAGCGCTTTACCTCGTCTAACGATCGGTTCGTCGATGTAGAACGATGGAAGATAATAACGCCAGATTACAGTTACACGTCAGTTTCTTACAATATGGACGTGGAACAAGCAAGATGATTCAAGAAGAGAATAAGGAGACGAGACGAAAAGAGAATGGAAGAGAAGCGTCGCGACGGCGACGTTTTGAGGCGTCGTCGTTCTCAATTTCCTGATCGGCAACCGGTTCGCAGACGTTCGACTATTAGCATAGAATGTGGGGGCATAAGAATGAAAGCCGGCAGGAAACATGGATTTACATAACGTATTTCCATCGACGTCGACGAAGCTATTTCCGTTCTCGACGTCGGCTCGCGGAGACCCGAGTCCGCCTAAGCGAAACTTCTTATAACCAACATGGAGATTCATTTTTGGACTTGTAAGTTATGCTGTTCATTTCGAAATTTTTCCAACTTAATTGTTTCCAGAATCATTTGATTGCCATTGTTTACAACATATATCGGAACTAGAATGATTTCATACATTGAGAAATATTTCTGATTAAAAAATGAACGAATCAGAAGATTCTAATCATATTAATTCTGGTTATCTCAATAAAAATTATAATAGATTCACTCAGAAATTTTTTATTTATCCACTTTTAACCAGAATTCCAATTAATGCAACCAGATTCTTTTTTCAGATTTTTTTTTGTAGTTTTAAGTAAGAATAGTCTTTGACTTAAGAGGATTTGCCATTAAAATTCAGAGTCAGTTTGTAAAGTTTATATCAATTTTTATAGGATAAGAGTTCTTGTGGTCCAGAATAGCAAACGGAAGCTCACGTAATAATATTACGTTGAATGTAAACAAAAAGAATTTAATTAGGATAAAGTAATGTAGCTTCTTCATCGGTAATGAGGCTATTTGCATGATAATCGTATGTTTATAATCCATGTACTCGATTAGATATAATTATTAACGTACCGGTGCGCGATTGCGCTTAATGTTGCGACGTGTTGTAGCAGCTACTTACACTTTGACTGGTGACATTGTGACATGAAAAAATCGTGGTTACTATCTGATTTAATATGTCTCATAACAAGTGGACTTATGATAGGAAAAAGCCTATTGACGTCACCGTATGTTCGATATTATCGAGGCTATATAAAATTGTACGTAACAACTATTGTAATACAATACTATTGTAACATTCTACATATTTAATATTATCGCTGTTGAAGATTTCGGAACAATAAGCAAGTCTATTCTGTGTCTCAGAAAAAAGAAATGCTATATTTACATAGAAGTACAACACTTTCATTTTATTTTATCTTTTCTATTTTTTTTTCTAATTACTGCTAACTATTATTTATATTATGTCGATTATTGCTGTAAATGGGAATAAATACAAGTAAAAATTCATTTTGAATTTAAAAAAGAAAACCGGTCTGCCATCATTTTTTGTTCAAGATTTGGTGATCGATGGGTTCCGGAATATTTTCAGCGAAAAAAACTCTTCTTTTCATGACACTTCGAAAAATGATCGGAGGAAGCTCTTGGCGGTACAATTGCGGCGCGATGCTCGAGAAGAGAAGAGAACGAGAGAGAGAGAGAGAGAGAGAGAGAGAGAGAGAGAGAGAGAGAGAGAGGATTGCCCTGAGGGAAGAAGGCAGGAACCTCGGCATGCGAAGGTCGATGTGCCGTTGTCTCGCACCAGGAAATCCTGGTCGTCTCTTCGGTCTCCCCCTCGTCTCCCCCTCACTCCTTTAAATACCGCGAGTAAGCGAACGGCCTTATACTCAGGTGCTCCTTTCGGTCGGCGATTTTTTGCGACGCGGTTAATTAAAGCGGCTACTTGAAGCGACGTCGAGGGATGAATTTGAGGATAATCTTTGCATCGCACCTGTTTCGAGACATAATTGCTTATGCACGCTTCTTGATGATTATCACTCTGAATTATACAAGATGAAGATCCACAAATATGAGAATCTTTGGTCATCAAAAATTGAACATCTTAGGTGATAAAATTTCAAAACATCGATACCTTTGATGTTACCGCAGCTTTAGGGTTGTCACATCCGAAGTTTCTCATTCTAAAATTCCATAATTTTTTCTTGATTTCCAGATAAAATTTCATGATTTTCTGATGTATTCAATAATATATCGATTTTTTTTGTATCCTGATTTAGGAATCATCAAATATTTTTTGAGAGAACAATTTAATATAGAAATGTAAATTATCATTAATGTTGCTGATATTGCTTACATTTAATTGATAGTAATATATAACTTTTGATGTAATGTACGTAATTCTGGATTTTAAACTTCTTTAAAATCAAGAATTTTAATTTTTGAAGAAAATTGTACAAAATTCTATGACTTTTCCCTGACAATTCTCTGACCATTTGCAATTTCCTTGACATTTCTTTGATTTCCAGTTTTGCGGCGGCAACCATAAATTTCGACCGAGACAATTTTAGCATATTGGAATGCGTTCTCGAGAGATGGAAGAAGCGATAATTGCGCGAGGAAGGTAACAAGAAAACACCGGATTCTGCGGTTCCGTTTGCGTGTTTCTCTCGCGAATATTCTTTTTTTTTTTGGTGATGAAAGAAAGGAGAATTGCGATCACTTTGCGAATTGCAGCGGAAGCGTCAGTAAAAAATTGTAACCGCGACGCCCCTCGAGACTTCCGGTACGCGATCGAAGGAGAACACACCGGAAGCGCGTTCGATCGCGACGAGGTAACATTGACATTTCCGCGTTGCCTATTTCTTCGCGCCACGTCACGGTGTGTTTGCGTAATATATGTTTAAGTTCTTGAAAACCCCTGAGGACTTGAAGAACTCTTCTTTTTCATTTTCAACATGAGTCTTTGTAATTATTCTTTTATGAATTTTAATGTATAATAATTTTAGTTACATTTACATGACATAATCATGTATATGTATATATGTATATATATAATATATATATATGCTTTAGATAAGAAATAAAAAATAAATATTGAGTCGCTATCTAGATGTAAGGATATTTAATATCTTATACTTTCCTAATATTTTTAAAATATTAGGAATTTAACACAAAAGATTTTTCTATTATTACGCCTATATAGAATTTGAGAAATAAAAGCGTGCATTATCGATAAAAATATATTTTGAGTATATTTAGTTCATTTTTTCAATATTTCAGTTTTTAAAAGATTCTTATAAGATATTTATTACACGGAGAGCATTTTCTTTTAAATTTACTTTGAAAATATGGTAGTTGTGGTACAATACAATATTTTAAAGATTTTTACCATGCATTTCAGTAAAATTGATTAAACTTGTTTTATTGTAGTTTTATTAATGAATGAGAGAGATTTACATTAAAATTCTTCGAAATACAATGTTGTCTGACTGTCATTTTCAGGGTAATTCTAAGAAAAAATTCTCTCCGTAGCATTAAAATTATTAAATTGCTTACCAATTTAATATGTGATATTGCTACTTTAGTTCTGTTTGTGATTGCGTTTCAAGACTGAAAAAAGATTTCGGCGCGCAATTTACAAAATTGAATGTAGGTCTGTATAAATTCACATTGAAATACTTTAGCAGATCCGCATTAAGATCAGTTTTGTAACCAAAAGTAGAATTATTTCTTTTAATTGATTTATTCTCGTCGGTCTATTTGATTATAATTTTTTTTTCAGTCTCATATTCTATTCTTTCCTTTTCCTCTCTCTCTCTCTCTCTCTCTCTCTCTCTCTCTCTCTCTCTCTCTCTCTCTCTCTTCTTCATATCGACATTTTTTTTCTTTTCTCAATCCAATAGAGTTCCTGTCACGTGGAGGACCTGTAGTGACCTTGATTATATCGTCTTGTTTACGATCGATCCTACAACTTAACGACCGGGTTTCCCGACGCGAAAAAGCTCTCGACTGATCATCGTCGCAAATGTGTTTACGTTGTCGCGTGTCGAATAGCTCAAAAGTCTTTACGTAGAAGTGACTGTGATAATCGTGTAGATAGCGCAGTACAGATAGTAGTAACTGTCATTCGCCATCACGTATCGTGACAGCTACGTGTCTTATGTTGACATGTAATAAATATTACCGGAAGTGAACCTCTTAACGCTCGGTATCGCGGAAGGCGTGAATCAGCCACGTAAATGACTATAAATGAGTAGATTAAGATAATAAAAGATTCTTGTAAATGTCCTAAAGCATGGCATTACCAAAGTGTGCATCTCGCTAATTACGCTAATATTAACGTCTTGTTCCTAGCATGAAGATAAAAATATTAAAGTAACATATGCATTCAATGGTATAATAATATTCGCGATTTATCTGTCACGTCGTTGAATCAGCAATCGCTTTTCCTCTATGATAAAACGCGTAAATGAGCAAATTAAGAGAATAAAATATTCATGCGTATATATATCCTAAAACGTGACATTAGCAAAGGTGTGTACCTTACTTAATGCGCTAACATTAACGTTTTGTTGCTAGCGTGAAGATAAAAACACTAAAGTAACGTATGCATTCGATAATAATAATATTCGCGATTCATCTCCCACGTCTTTGAATCAGCAGTCGTTTTTTTTCCCCCGCTACGATGATTGTATTTAAATCGAATCGATGGCCCGCGAGTTGAAATGCATGAGGTGACACCACGTGCTCTTCATATGAACGCCACAATCTGCGCACATCGTGGACGGTTCGTCGACGAAAAACACGTTCGCGGAGCGATAAAACGTAAAACGTTTTCTCCTCCCCGGGCGACAATTTAATCCCCGTCAGTCAAACACGACGGGACCGTAATCGGTCAGGCGGGTCGGTAAAGGATCCATGATTAGACCTCGTCATATCCACTGATATCCATCTTGTCGCCTTGGTCTCGCCGTCCTGTAGGACGTTGTTACGTTGCCACTCGTCATCGTCGATGTCGTCGACGTCGTAGTCGTTGTCTTTCTTCGTCGATCGTCGCGGTCCCCTTAATGTCAGAGGTTCGTTATGCCTTATTCATTTCAGTTCGCTGGCACGTACATACAAACGACGGGTTACGTAACCCGCGCATGAGGAAACATGTGCGATTTGTTAAGATTAACACGCATACACACACATGCACACACGCACGACACGCATACGTTTGCTCGCGATATCGTCCGACTCATAGACCATTGTTGCGCGATCCAAAACGAGTTCTCTGACGACGATTTACTTCGATGCATACATCCTACGTAATACGAAATCTTAGGCTGTGTGCACCAACGGGTGATAAGCGATAAGTCGTACGAATAGTCGACTATATAAAAAATAATTGAAACGTATAATGTAATGCATTTATATATTGATGAAGTCGTAACAAATAATATGTTGCAATAATACATTTACTGAGGGATAAGCGTTTGATATTTCTGATAAAAATTGCATAGAATAGTTATGGTTAAGAGCTCCATTTTTATGGTTATTATACTATTATGTCAGTATTAATAAACATATACATGTATAATTCTCTTAAACATATAAAAAAATTATACTATAAACTATGGTAATTTCAAATATTAATATAATAAAATATCAAAATATAAACAGTATATAAACAGTAATAAATATTTCTTGTTCAGTAAATGCAATCGCAATTATAGTGAATGTAATTATTATATTTCTTAAATTCATATATTTATGTGGTAATAATAACTAAAAAATATATTAGGAAAAAATTCAAAATTTTTTAAGTAGTGTGTGAGACTATTATTTGCGTGATTAAAATAACTATAAATATAGTTGTTCTAAAAATGACTATAAATTACAGTTAAATTATGGTAATTACAGGTATTTTTTCTCTCAGCGTATGTATACGACCTATTACTAATAACTAATTAACTTAATTTATAAAATGTATCTGTAGATATACCGATGCATATGTATTCCTATCAGGTATATTTTATATCCTCGCGATAAAATAATCAATTTCTCACGATGAATAAAAACGATAAAAATCTGCATAAAGAAGAAAAAATATTAATGGACCAATTATAATGTTCAAGGACCTAATACAATAATGAACATGAGAGGCGTCTTTAATAATATCGACTAGGAACGAGCCGATGATCTCGCAAGAAATTACAGTCCGAACAGTGTAACAATTTAGCTCTGACGTCGGTGTCTCCTCGGGTGGAGAAGGAAGTAGGTAAGTACCTCGCATCCGCAGATGTATGCACGCACACGCACGCAGAAGAGCGCACACGTACGCATAGACGATGCGCAACGACAGATGAAACGCACACAGGCGGTTTCGCAACATCGGAAAAGGCAAAAAGTCGCCGCCGTGCGTCAATAAGCGAAGGCAAGTTTCGACTTGTTCGTCATATCGCGCGAAATGATCGTGCGATCATAACGATTAATGTGCATTAATAATACGATACCGGCGTGATAACGATCACCCTCGTCGATTACGCGCTGATCATTCATTAGAGCAGACCGGCCGGTCTGTCGATATAATTAAGCGTGAACGGCACCAACACACGTTCGTGTGTCACGCTTCCAGCGCGGCATAATAATAATCGCCCGTAAGAACCGTTCGGTCTAAAACGGTTATTCGGAAAGCGAGTCTAATCACGAGCGATAGTTATCGTAGCCCCTGAGGAATTAGATGATAAAAAATAATTCTACGAATGCTATCTCGACGCCGTTGATGGGTAACAGTGCGACGAATGAGTCATGCAAGAAATTAAGAACCACGCTATTGACGCAATATCGTCGATATTTTAAACAACGATGCGGTTTTTAGTATCAGGAATCGATCTTATTTTCCTAATTATATATTTTCGCGCAATTCTGTTAATTATTTTATTTTGTTTCATGAACGATCGCGTGCTGCGATGGAACCTGGGAAAAATATCGCGTGGCACAGTGGTACCTATTCACTGTTCACCAATTAAGTATTGAGTAAAAGTAACGGGTATCGATGCACGCTTGAGGCGACGGTGGATGACGTGTGTCCATGTGTGTGTATGTGTGTATGTGTGCGTACGTTTGTGACCTCGTGTGGGTGCATGTCTGAAAAGACAACCAGGAAGGTACGTACAAGGAGATACGAGGAATCGGTTCGCGCGCAGAAGAAGGAAGAGGAAGGTCCTTGGTGCGCGTTCGAACCAGGATTTAAGATTTATCATGTATAACATTCAAGAACGCGAAGGAGAGCCTTATCTCCTCTCTCTCTCTCTCTCTCTCTCTCTCTCTCTCTCTCTCTCTATTGGACACCCGCTTCGCGTTTCTTCCTCCTCGCTCCGTACCCTTCCGGGTTCCTTCACTTCCTGTTTCTCTTTCTCTCTCGACTCTCCGGCTTGCCCGCTCGCATGCAAGCACGCACGTGGACGCTTTATCGGTCCCTGTCTTTGTCCGCCGATGTCGAGGCGTACTACCGCGCGAGTGATTAATATGGCAATATATACTAATGCGAGATATGTAAACCGACGCGGTAATTAGCGGACATTGTAGTGGTGATAGCGATTTTTAATGATTCTCGCACATCCGAGATCTATTTTCGCCTCTTTACTACGTTTATCTTTCTTTTTTTTTTACATCATTAGGAAAAATGTTTTATTCTAACAAAATCAAACTTTTGTTGTACCAAAATTGTTAAACCAAAATTTTGTTGTAACAACAAACATTTGATTGAAACATATTATCGTTTATAAAGCAGAGAAATTATTTTGCAAAATCAACTAAATTTTTTTGTTCCATAAACCAAATATTTGATTGCTATTAAAAATGCTTCAACTAAACAGTTTTGTTAAAGGCACTAAATTTTTTTCCTAGTGCACGAAAAAAAAAAAAAAAAAAAAAAACAATTTTGCTGAAGTATTTAAAAATTTAGTTAGATACAGATCTAAAAATAATTTTGTTGGATTATTGAAATAATTACGTAAGAATTTTGAGTATGACGAGTAAGAGTACAAAAAGTTTTGACATTCTGTAGCAATCAGTTGGAATTTCCTATGTAATTATTTTGATCCAACAAAATTATTTTTAAATCTATATTTCACTAAATTTTTAGATATTTTAGCAAAATCATCCTTTCTTTTGTAACGCGTTATTTATTTCTTAAAAAAAAAAACAGGTTCTTGTCTTATATTCGTTTTTTTCGCTCTCGATATTCTCATCTCTTCGCAAGTCATCGGTTATTCGCTTCGCTTAAAGTCCGCAATTTTATTGTCAATTTTATGCCGCACTTTAAACCTTTATGAGTGATTTATACATACTAGATATGCCGGTTAGATATTGTTGTAATACAGGATTTCAAATGTCAACGTTCATTGTTTACTGTGACAATCGATCCGTCACTTGCGTTGGATGTTACTTTGGCGATAAAACAGTACTACTGATAATACAGCTTCCAGCATCACTCCGATTTTATTTGAAATATCTATAGACAGATTTATAAAATAAATTTATATAGATAACGTCAATAAGCTTTAAAAATAATATCCGACAGGTTTAATAATATTTGTATGTTGATTTTAAGCTATCTTCAACTGAGACAAAGAACATATCACAGTTATCACATTAAANGTGATTTTCATTTCTGCGTGACTTTCATTTATTCGCGAAGGTTAGCTTATTAAGGACTCTTTGCGGAAAGTGGAAGTTTCCGCGAAGTCCGAATATCGTCGCAGGCACGATTACAGAGAGATAAGCTGCAATAAGGAAACGCATTCGCGGTGCATGACGCGTTACCGATGCTTCAGCGATGACGCTGTTGACCCGCCTTTTAACGCTACTCGTATACGGTTCTACGGAAGAAAATATTTTCCTTCTTTGTACAGTCATATAGACAGAGAAAAATGTTTGGTACAAATAACTATTTGTGTTGACATGTTGACATGTGATTAACAAAACTTTCTGAATTTTTCATTAAAAAATTGTGTTGTATAATCAAAATTTAATTATTCTAATGAAATCTTTTGTTAAAACAATACGATTTTTGAATAAAAAAATAAGAAAGTTTTTGTTAGTCATATAAGTCACATATAAATAAAATAAATAGTTACATCAAAACATTTCTTAGTGTAGATAATCGAGTAATCTTATCACATCCGTATCTTCTATTTGTAAATGTAAGAAATCTGATTGACCACGGTAATTTAAACGTTAAGAATGTGTTCTAATGAAATAACTGTAGCCCTCGGTATAATAAAAAGTACATTATAAGTACTTGGAATTAATATTAACGAATTATTACTGGTAATTGTAATACACATACAGAAAAATATCATTCTATTGCTAAGAAAAATAAAGAACTCAACTTTCTTTCTTAGTAACTATTATCTTTAACAATGAATATCTTCTTAATAATATATTTATTACAAATTTTAGAAAGAACTCATTAAATATGTATTGAAAATAAGAATTAATTTTCTTTTGAAGAATATTATAAAATTGATCGAAGAAGCGACTTTATATAATAAGTAAATCAAATTTGTTTTTTTAATTTCATAATCTTGATTGAAGTAAATATAAACTAAAATATATATTATAGAATTCAGAATTTATTTTGAATAAATTTGATGCTTATGATGACCTTACGATAGATTTGCGGATATATGAACTTTTGAAAAAAATTGAAACAATTATTACTTGTGTATACTATATTTTTTTCTGTGCAGCATCCAAAATATCAGCTGCTGGCAAATATCTGTTCGCTTCGGTTCCTATTTCGGTCCCTATTTTTGGAGATTAGGATTATTGCATACGAAGTGTTTGTTGGTAAAATAACAAAAAATAAATTCTCATTAACGCTAAATAAAAATGCGCGTTGATATTTCACGTTATCTTCGTCGTTGATCTTTGCGCACCACCGGCGATGGCGATCGGCGGTCACGCGGCCGCGCCGCGAGTTACGCACCGGCCGCGTAATCGTGCATTACGCGTGTTGCACGCGTAAACACGGATCCGGGTGCTCCGCGAGCTGGCTTCCGAGCGGTACCGAGATCGACCGGAGAAAGTCGAGCAGTCGAGAGAAGTGCAACGGAACGAATGCGCGGTAGCGGCTGAACGCACGACGACGTTCTCCTCTCCGCCTTCCTTCTCCTTCGTTCTCGTTTGCCCTCCCTTCGCTTTTGTTACAACGGGACGCTCCGTAAATATCCGTCTGCACTCCTCATGCGAACATATCGCACTACGAGCGTTAAGTCTTGCCGGATAAAAGAATCTAAGCTAGAAACATTGAAATTACGCTGCATGACAGTTAGAAAATAGTTGAGATAATGTTCGGTTCAGTAGGTAATGTTTGTACAGAAAGATATATACTCTCTTCCAGAAAAGTTAAATGAAAATACTGATTAAGTTTTTAAAACGTTAAAACGTTACTTATGATTCTAATATTTTAATAAATTAAATATATTTAATATTTGCCAATAACTATTTGTTATCATTTTTTACTCATAGAAATGCATCTGCAAAGATTGTCCATCTAAATGAAAAGTCTTTTTCAGTTTTCTGACGACAATCAATTTATTAAAGATTAGATATATATTACGTTTCATTTTAATAGAATTTACTTGCAAGGTTAATTTGTAAATCGCTGATTTGATCACTGGAATAAAAAAGGTTAGATTTGCAACACACATTGCAACACACATTGCTTACATTCAACGATAAGAATGAAAAAATTGCGATGAAAGAGCAATGAAAATAAGTTTGGCGCGTTAAGTACGAAGAAAAACGAACCTCAAACTTTCGTCAGGTGGTTAGAAAATCCCTCGTCTAATAACTTGTTCTTGCTAGAAACTTAGTTCACCAACTTGCTCGTGAATCTGCGAGAACGTGACGCAAGCGTCGAGCTTGCGATGATCGAGAATACTCGAGTTCACCGGCCAGTCCAAGGTCGCGTGGAAAAAGACACGGAAGACACCCGTACGACTTTTCAATCACGAGCACCACTACCAACTTCCACTCTCGGAACTTTTTAACTAACGAACCGGTGAACCAGCCGCGCGGCGTCAACCTCACACTCTCTCTTTCCCTCACACAATTTTCATTCCACAGTCGGACGCAGTTAAGGTCGCGCATGAAACAGCGATAATCAGATACGCCACGTTCTTTATCTAATCAGAAATCCAAATAATTTCCCATTTACTCTTCACTCGAGAAGCAGTAACATCCTTTCGGTCCTTTCCTTTCGGTAGCGACGGAACTTCTTTCATTCTCTATAACTATAGATAATATTTTTATTCTTTTATTTGTATCTTTCTGATCACGAAATTTTTTTAATTAACTGTATGTTTAGATATTGGAATAATTAAAGTACACGTTCCAATAGGAAGAGATTACAATTTTTTACAAACCTTAATTAAAACTTAATTTGAAATATTTCTCAAAGAAAATATCGAGTACGTCGAGTACGTCATATTTTCTTTTTCCTTAACTTGTCAAACGCAAACGACGTTTCTGACATCGTCAATAAAATCGGACCCTTCGCATTGCATTTCCAAGTATTTATGCGTTTGACGCACGACAAGTATCGAGATACGTGCATTATCGACGTGCGCTTATCACGTGCTCGTGCTTCTCGCGTAAAACAGAAAGTGACTTAATCATGACGTGCGCGCGCGCATCGTCCCTCGAGGCGGAAGCGAATCTTCGCGATCATGGTCGATCCGAAAACCTTATCGCGAAAACCTTATCGCCGCTTCCACGTCGCGCCGCGAACGTGTCGTGCCGATACGGAAAGTACGAGATAATTTCGTGGATCAGAACGGAGATAGCACGACGTTGTCGAAATCTCCGATCGGCCGCTGATAAACCGCGAGATCTTGCGCTTCGCCGTGGAAATCGGTGAGATGGTTATTTCATTAAATATTGATAACGATGGATGTTGGAATTTGACCGGATCGTGTCCGAAGAATGCAAACTCTTCAACATAATTGAATTTATTCTGAATTATATCAATCGCAGCTTGATTCTCAAACTCGCATAATCTTGAAAGATTACAATGGAATCCTTTCCACGCATTGAAAGAATGATTTTGTTAAAGTATCTAAATCATTAAGTTAGTACAGGTCTGAAGATAATTTTTTTGGACCATTATATAATCATCAATGTAATATCAAAATAGTTATGTACGAATTTCAAACATGATGAGCAAGTAAAAAGTTTTGACATTCTATAACTATTAAATTTATAATGTCAAATTATATCTAATTTGAGTTATTTTCATTTCTATAAGTCGCCACTGTTTCTACTCATGTGCCATTAATTTAATTAAAACAGTAAGTTAAATTAAATAATTTAACTTAAGAACGTGTATTCGACTCGAATTTAATTCATTATTTACTAAATGCATACGTTAATGGACTTTGTTTACTTTGAAACTAACTAGAAATAGATTGATTTACATTTTGACATACATGAAAATTAAAAATAACAAACAGTTATTTAAGTAAAATTGGGTTGTTATTGTTCTCTTGATATCTAACAGTAGATATAATAATCAGTTTGAACGCTCTACATAATTATTTTCATGGTCCAATAAAATTACCTATTTTCAGGTCTATATATCTAGTTATATTTTTAGACACTTCCGTAAAATCATCCTATCTGTGCATTCGAGGAAAATTCGATCGTATAGTCCTGAAGAAACCTCTTAATAACTGATATGGTAATAATAGATAATCACGTTGTAAAATTGCGAAATCTCCTTGGAATTTTGACGATGTTTTCACAGAAAATATTACGATAATAGATTATACGAAAGAATTATTTTTCCACTTCGTCTTCTCAAAACGTATACGTAATCGCGCGAGGTTATTGTTCGTTTGCGTTCGATTTCTTCAGATTCGTCGAGGTATACAGAATTTCGGAGATCATGAAAGCGAAAGCGACGTTACAGGTGCGCAGCCGACGCTTATATTGACCGATTTAACGTATTCACGAGATTCCTTAGCGGCCTCGATTTTCCAATGTTTCATGACGACGAGAACAACTGTACTAACAGAAGAGATATCGCTCGATCAATTTCTTCGGCAAGTTTCACCTTCCATCTGATTGAACATTTTTCGGTTCTTGCTTCTACCTGCTACACACAAGGATTCTTCATCCTACAATTCGTGGTATCATCGAATCCAGGAATTTTTACTGATCTATATTGAGCTTCCTGTACAATCAAGATTAATCAGTACGTCGATAACTCGGACTTTGATTAAATATCAAAGTTAGAAAATTTGTGTCAAATTTGACACGTTTCAGTAAAATTAACATTTTGGATATATTAAATTAATATGTATTTTATTCATGTATCTTAGAATTTACATTTTAAAACATATTATTTTTGTGCTATTTGTACACTTATTTATAAATTGTGTTATTTTAATACTAAATATTCAATATCAATATCAATTTAACACAAAATATTTAAATCACATTAAATGTTAAATTAATACTTCAAAATATAAAAAATTCAACATAAAATTTTTATAAGAATTTGAGTGGATCATTTCCAACACAAATACAAAATGTTTTTTTTACTGTGCACTATTTATAAAATTTTACCAGTGCAAATAGCTATTTTGTAAATATATGTAAATATATGTAAACGTTTCATGTAAATTTCAATGTTTCCTTCGTTCAGTAATTTCTTTCGACGTTATTATAGGATAATTCGAAAAACTTATCACATGACTGTATATCTGCTTCTTCCGTTTTTTTCTCTCTCTTTCTGTTTCCCTTCTCTCTTCATCACGCCTGTTACCCTTCATTTCCATACAGACTATTACAGACACAAGTTATGAAATATTCGATAACGCAGCAGTGTTCCACCTGTGCGCATGCACATAATTTCGCTTGCAACGCACATTAGCGAGTCTGAAGATAAGCCTTTATCGGCAAGAAAAATATCGCGTCTTCAAAGCCGGACGATGGAAAATCATTTTTTATTTCGCAAACGTTAGTTCATCGATTTGTATGATGCGACGATTGTTTGCGACACTTTACAAAGTTCCAAATACATTCTCGTTAGATTCATCATAGTTTATCGTTAATCATAATAACAATTGTGTAAATAATTTATTGTCTCGTTAGACAATCTGTAGACTCCGGGGAGACTTGTTCTACATTTTCAATAAAACATAAAATTAAATGCCGTTTATCTATTTAGCTTGTGGCGAAAGAAATGCGGGATGAAATAATAGCATTCAGCTGGAAAACGACTTTTGTAACAGCGTGGCGCCGCTCTTGCGACATCCAACGATAACCCGGATTCGCGAGTTGAAAAAAATCTCGATGAAGCACAGGATGTTGAAAAAAATCTACGATTATGTGGCGGAATTAAGTCGCGTGCGGTTGCCTGACCCGACGCGATTTTAATTAAATATAATTACAATGATCCCTATTATACTTGCCGGATAATTTACTACTTGTTAATTTGCCTAATAAGACGTAGAATCGTAAATGAGAAATTACAACATTCTAAAGTTTCATATTTTTTTTTAATTTTATTTGTTAATACGTTAGGTAAATCAACAAATAAAAGAATTAAATTTACTAAATATAATATCAAATTAAAATCGGAAATAAAACAAGAATCACTTGCAATGTTTTATATAGTATATTGTGTATATATTAGGTGTTGGAATTAATTCCGTAGCGTTTTTTTAATGAAAGAATGTTATTTATTTCACATGAGCATTAAAAAATACATTAATGAAAGTACTTCCCATCACTTTCTACTACTTTTGACCATCTTTCTGGCAGTACATGAATCCCGCGTCGGAAAAACGACATGTCTTTTGAGGCTATCCAAGAATCGATCCATTTTTGAGCTTCTTCGTAAGAATGAAAGCGCCGGTCAGCTAGGCCATGTGCCATCGAACGGAATAGGTGAAAATCGGAAGGAGCTATGTCAGGTGAATACAGCGGGTGGGGTAGAACTTCCCATTTAAGCGTTTCCAGGTAGGTTTTTACTGGTTTTGCAACATGAGGCCGAGCGTTGTCATGTAACAAAATCACTTTGTCATGTCTTTGCGCGTATAGCGGCCGTTTTTCTTTTAAGGCTCGACTCAAACGCATCAATTGAAGTCGATAGCGATCCCCCGTGATAGTCTCGTTCGGTTTAAGCAGTTCATAATAAATTACACCCTCCTGATCCCACCAAATACAGAGAAGAAGCTTCGAGCCATGGATATTTGGTTTTGCGGACGATGTGGATGCATGGCCGGGCTTACCCCACGATTTTCTACGCTTTGGATTATCGTAGTGTATCCACTTTTCATCGCCAGTCACGATACGGTGCAAAAAACCTTTTCTTTTCTGCCGTTGAAGCAGTAGTTCCCACGTGCCAAAACGTCGTTCGACGTCTCTCGGCTTCAATTCATACGGCACCCAATGTCCTTGCTTCTGGATCATTCCTAACCCTTTTAAACGTTTTGAAACAGTTGACTCATCAACTTGTAATATTTTTCCAAGTTCTGATAGCGTCTGAGATGGGTCTTCATCGAGTAATTGCTCTAATTCTTTGTCTTCAAATTTTTTCGGTGCGCCAGAACGTTCTTTATCCTCAAGTTCAAAATCATTATTTTTGAAGCGTCGAAACCAGTCTCTGCATGTCGTATCCGACAGAGCATTGTCACCATAAGTCTGAACAAGAATTCTATGCGCTTCAGCTGCAGATTTCTTTTGAATAAAGTAGTGTAATAAAATTCCCCGCAAATACACTTTATTCGGCACAAATTTTGACATATTCAATGAATTATACAGTGTTGTTATTTATGATTTCAAGAAAGGTTATGTACGGCAAATGACGTCCTATGATAGATGTTTACAATGTATACAGAACTATAGGTAACAACGAAATAGTGTACTGCTTGTGCCATCTCTTGTAAAACGCTACGAATTAATTCCAACACCTAATATATATATATATATATATATTTTTTTTTTTTCCAATTAAAATAGTTTACATCTGTCTTTTCGTCTCCATTTCACTTCGTATGTTGCGTAGCGTTATGACTGGCATAAATGTAGCTCGTAATTATCGAAGTATTAAAGCTTAATATTTTTAGAATTTCGCACACTGGTTACTCAGCTGCACAAGATACTGTGACGTTATTAAAAAAACTGAGCAAATAAAACTTGGATAAATAAAAAAACCGTAGTAATGAATCGAAATACAGTTGTCGTCAGATATCGTCAAATATTTTCTTTCTCGTGACGATAATATTTTGAAAATCTTTTGTAACTGAATAGTAATAAAGATAAAAGAAAAAAATCGAGGTTGCTTATTTCATATAAATGTAGGCCTTATTAAACTTGAGTAATTCGCCTTCAAAGAAAAATATTTTTCATAATTTTATTTCGATTATTTATATGTCTAAGAAGATCTTCGACAAATTTTAGAAAAGTAACAGCCAGAAGTGTTAATTAATGAATATATCTATCTCTTTGAGAATAAATCATTCAGTTTCGAATAAATCACGTTTTAAAGAACGTTTAATTAAAAATATTTGATTGACCAAAATATGTGACGAAGATTAGAAAATCGCGAGATCAGATTAAATTGATTTATTACCAAGAAAAAAAAATTTGATTTCGAATTTGATTAAATGCATCACTTGTGAAATATGCGAAATAACATGTGAATTCACGTGTCCGCCAAATGAATTCAATTATTACCTCCTGTTCTTCATGCGTACAATCACGAAAAATACATATTAATTTAATGTAGAAAATGTAAAAAGAAGACCAGGCAAGAGATCGAATCTCGGCACAGAATGAAAAGGGAGCAGGACGGCGTGGACGTAGCTTAACCATGTGGGCTGCGCACTCGACCGATAAAACGACTCGACTCGACGACGTGTCAGTGACCCTTTCTCGTTCACCACCCCCTTCCTCCATTCGTCTCCTGCTTCTTTCCTCTGTGCCCTCGACACTCACTGCCGTCGTTCCCTCCAGATTCGTTTCCTTCTCTCTGCTCTGGCTGATAGTTTCGAGGCACCTGCCCGCCAATGTCGACATGTCAGGTATGGTCCGGAATATGTTTGCCACAAGTCGGAAATGATCATTCCTCAGCCTATTACACGGGACGGATTGCAAAAGATCTACTTTTGAGTTTTATATTCCTCGTTAAAGCTCTTAAAAGATTTTCCAAATTTTTGAAGAGTGACGTCGAAATTAAATCTCTTGGAAAAACAAATCAGGAAGATTTTTCTCATCTTATACACGGAAAGAATGATTTTGTACAGAAAGTATTTAAAAATTTAACTAAATACAGATCTAAAAATAATTTTGTTAGACTTTCAAAATAATCGTCGAGACGATTAAAAGCTTGTGATAACGTTGTAAAAAAATTTTCATATTTTTGCAATCAATTTGAATGTTTTCCACACAATTATTTTGATATTCCAACAAAATTATTTTCAGACCTGTATTTAGGTGCTTCAGCAAAGTCATTTTTTCCGTGTATAAGAAGAAAGTACCTCTCTGATCTTTTTTTTTTATCAAGAGATTTAATTTCGAGACTACTTGGAAAAATACGTAAAGTATTGGAAAATTTAAGCTTTAGTGGAGAATGTAGCGCAGGAAAAACCAAGCGCTAAATATAGACACACACTTTCAGGAATTTTTATAAATCGTAATGCAAACAGTATTTCAAAAGGAAGCGCGATCGAGTTTAAATCTGCAGGTCTCCTCGTAACGAGCGTGCGCCGCGACTGCCGCGATAAATTGCGGTGCAATTACGCATGATCGCCGTCGGGTATATAAAATCATATGTCGGCGATTACGTCGGCAACACCTGTTGGCGATTTCGCACGCGTCTCCGTGAGACGCGTTTCGCTACGCACGATCGCCGATTCCGGGGAAAAACAACTTGTCCTTTACGCGTGTCCGCTTTGCGCGCCGATCTAGTTTAATTTGCATCGATCTTGCCGGTACAAGATCGAAATTTCAGCTTTTTTTGTCATTACGACGCAACGACAAAAGAATTTGTGGCAAACTGTATAACTGTGCGACAACATGAATCACGTGTACAGAATTGCGTGGAATATAAATAATCGCTGTATTTAACGCGTTACCATAATTACTATAATTATTCTATCTCTCGGTGTGTTTACCCTCATTCCTTCTCTGGTGGAAGAAAGATGAAGAACTTGTGAAGAAACACCAAAGCTGTATCTTGCATCTCGACCGAGACGGAAGCGATCGCGCCGCAATGCTCTTGAACGGGCGCTGCTCGTTTCAAAGATCTCGACGCAGATACGTTCTGGAACTGCGTCCTCTTCGAGTGTTCCACATGTTACTTCACCACCAGAGACACACACGATATATATTCACGAAAGGCGTTTGATCGAAAGGTCCAGCATGCACTGTTATTAAGGGACGGTCTTTAACAATTAGCACTAAAGGTAGTATCGTACCCGTTGATCGCTCACGTGTTCCAGTCCAAGTACTTCTTTGAATGATCTCTTTCCGAAATACTATCCCGAGGGTCCGGGATTATTACGGATTTATTCACGCTACGAATAAGGTATCCGCATCCACATGTGTAGTACTAAGGTGGTGTGTATCGGGTATGTTGAGGTAGTCAGCTACGACGAGAAATCGACAACCTGTTACGCGCAGTAAACGACGTTACCCGACTGAGAACCTCTGACGACCACAAAGAGAGCAACGTGTGGCCTCAGATGCACGTGCATGCAAGTAACGCCGGAAGTCGATAAAAAGCCTGGTTTACCCTCGGCGTCAGTACTCTCTCGTCATGGGAAACAGCCTGCTCCTTCCATTCCTCTTAGAAGCACTCTTCCGTTTCTCTCCCACCCTGTCTTATTTTTCTCTATGTTTCTCTTTTGCTTTTGGCTATTCAAGATACCCAAATGGACATCTTAGAAAGATTTAATGGTCCATTATTCACGCTCGTACATTCTCTATTTCTATTTCCTTCAGGGATATTCATTTTTATCAGACGATTATACGCAATAATCGAAAAATCATTTCTCTAGAATTGTTAATTATATAAAAGAGGTACCATTTAAAGGGAAGTCTCATCTAAAAGTTAAAAAATTAAATGTGTTTAGGAATTTTTTAAAGAAAATAAATAAAGTTTTTTTTAACATTTTGATTTTTTTATACATGAAAGATAGATGTTTTATGATTATCTCTAAATTTTTGCGTTTATATTCGGCTTCGCCTCCTCCCGCTATTATGGTTTTACTAATAAGCCGCAATTTTTGGGAGCTTTTACTTCCATCCTGTTGGCCTGAAATTAGGAAAGTTTGTTTTACGTTGAATGTTGTTTTTGGTACAGAACTTCTAAAATTCTCAAAGAATAAAAATAACAAAATGATAACTAGTCAAAGTAGAAGTATAAACGTTTTAAAACCAGTTAAAACCAGTTTTAATTTTACCATTTTATTTTACCATTTTATTATGTTTTTATATATTTCGATTTTTTTATATCAATCTCTTAGGACAAAAACGGAAGCTCTCGCGAATCGCGGTTCGTTAAATCATAATAGTTGGAGAAGACCAATATAAAAAAAATTTAGAGATAATCATGAAATCTTATATTTTTTTATACGTAAAAACTTTAAAATGTTTAAACAAATAACTTTCTTTAAAAAAATTTCTAAAAATATTTTATTTTTTTTACTTCTAAAGACTCATAAGACTTCTCTCTTGAGAATCGTTTGTATTTCAACGATTCGCAAACGTTTGAAAATTGAAATATGATAAGAGATAAAAAAAATAAAATCCTCATTGCGACTCGTCATAGATTCATTCGAAAGCAGTTCTTATAAAATATTAAAAGACGTATATTTTATAGAGAAAAAAAAAGTAAAAAATTAAAAAATGATCAATAAATTCGCTTCTAAGAACATAAATGCAAACATGTGCATCCATGCAGAGCATTCGGAGTAAAGTCAGGAAGAGAGGAAGAAAGACGTGTTTGTATAACGTGTCGACAAAATACACTCCCTGCGGTTGCTTTTAATGATCTGCACGTTAAATTCACATTAGACTGAGCGATAATAAACTTACAGCTATTAGCTGCAGATTTGTTCCAGCGTGACATGTACAACATTTTAATATCAGATTATTAAAAAAACAATTATTTTAGTAGAATTATAAATTATTATATAAAGTGCAGTAATATAATTTGCTTTAATCGATCTAATTACTATCTTTAAACAAATATTTTGTAATTATTTAATTTTAGCAGCGGGCAAAGTTAGATTTCATTCATATTTAAATCTATTTAAACTTACAAGACGGCTGTAAAAAATAAGTTAGTATTCATAAATGTCAAAAATTCGGTAGGGCTACAATATTTTATGAAAAGGTCAAAGAATACATGAAAGAAACATTATCGACCTGTAGCATCAGTATTGTTACTTATCGATAGAAAATAAGATATAGTAAAATAACAATAGGTGATACAATATCAGGAAAAATTTCCAAATGTAAAAGAATAAAACCATGCAATAGCGCTAATGTTAATATTGTCACAGAATGTTCGGAAAATGTAAAAAAGATAATAGACTTAGAGCCGGTTCCATCTTTTGGTAAATTTTACCTGTTGGATAAATAGCAAGATTCTTGGAATATTAAAAGACGTATATTTTGTAGAAATAAAAAAAAAGTAAAAAACTACCTATAATTAACATGTACGGATTACCAAATTTACCTCACAGATAAAATTTATCAAAAGGTGAAACAACCAGCCTTTAAAGAGGAAATATAATATAGAAACCGTAATCTTTTTAAAATAACTACTAAAAAAGTTTGAAATTTCAAAATTGGAAAAGATAAAGATGGACATGCGAGAAAATCTCTAGAAATTAGCTATAAATTTCCATAAATATCTTTTCGGAAAAACTGAGTTGATAATCCGAACAATGTGAAAACGTATTTTCACCAGTCATTGAACAAATTACAATTTTTTTTTTTTAATTAATTAGGCTTCCACCTAGATAAATGTACAATCCAACGAAATTCGCAAAAACTTAATGCCTATTAAAGCGATCGAATTTTTCGATTGTCGACTGCGCGAGTTTTTTAATTTACAGTCAAGTAACATAAATAATATTATTGGAACTGAAATAAATTAAGAAGCAACAATTTAATTTACTCTTAATAAGATCGTACCAAAAACTAGAAGAAGTAGAGCAATTAAATGTAAAAAGAAAAAAAAAGAAACGTTACATTTTCACGTACAATATATGCTAACTCACTCACGTATGTTGTATTAACGGACACACGTTCCGGATTTATCGAGTTTATTGGCTCGTAGGAGACCCATCTTGCTAAATCGAGATCTCGAGATTCGAGCGTACAGCTCGCGGGAGACGATCGCGCCTAATATAAGCCAAAGGAATCGCGCCGACACAGGGGGAGGGACACCAGGAACGCGGATCTGCGTCTGGTAGTAGCGTATATAAATACGCCACTAGGAAGTGCTTGCCAACAGGAAGCGTCCGCTGGGCAATGAGAAACAATAGTGCGACACGGCGATCACCCACTCTCGAGAGCCGTGCTAAAATCGACCGAATTTTCGTCCACCCCTTCGCTCTATTTTACTTAACACTCAAATGCTCAACTGTATCTATTTCGCTTCCCTCCTGTAATGAAAAATCACGCGTGAATCATCGAACACAAAAATGCTTTCATGAGATATATGGAGGTGAAAGTATAAGATCAAAATAATTAGAGAAGTATATAAAGAGATACCTTTAAATGTGTATTAGTTTCAAATTTTTTGCGTATTATCCCTTGTGAATTAATTCATTAAAATGGTTGAAGATAGCTAACTAAACTGGATTCATTTTTTTATAGTGAGTAATAATTTTTGTAAGTTAAAAAAACACCTTCATTTTTTACTCATTTTTAGGCCTCATAATTTTTCGAATATATATACATATATATAAGCGCATTTATAAAGAAATATCTCAACTCAATCCTAAACCTAATTTTTGCAATCCGCAAAAAAAGACAGAGAGACTCAATAAAATCTTCGTGAAGAAAGGATCAAGTATAGACTGAAATTGCTTCCATACCTATAATACAACTTGTGTGGCACAGGTTTAGCAAAAAGCATAACAGCGCAACGATAGTTCATGCATGTGCAACACTTTCTATTGCACGATCATTCGTGCAACACGACGAGCATGCTCGATTTAATGCGCGACCTACAGACCAAAAGTAATTAGTATGCTAAACTATTTTGTCGGGCGTATATGCACCGACCCGGCGGCGCGCAGATAGCGGAAAGTTTTACGTCAGTCGTATGAATAAACGATAGTCGACACATCAAAATAGATTCGCGTAAAATTATTCAGTAGGCCACGTGACCGACCGGCTCGATATTAATCGATATTACATGAGTATTGAAGGGACATGATTCGATCGAGCTTTATGAGGAATTATTTAGAACAGCAAAATGATGTCACATTAAATGCACGAAACATTTCACGCTCTTTTCTTCCTTCCGGAAGTTTGCAATTTGTAAGTCGTAATTAATATAGAGTGTCCTACAGGAAGGAAACTACTAATCAGCTGTTATTTTCGAATGTATTTAATTGAAGAAAAGAAAGTACCATTTTTAATGGATATAAATAAAATTTAACAGAATGTAAATTTTATTTTAAAATATATGCTAATAATTCTAATATTTTATTAATATTTTACGACCATTTAAATTTGTACCAAACTAATTAATTAATTTTTTTAAATAAAAACTCGTAAAAACTTTTTCTAATATGTTTTTATTTTGCTGACCTTTTTAGTAACTGTTATTGGCACTCTTTTTGGATAATGTTTATGGTCTTAGGGTAGCAACCATTACTTGATTGTTAGCATATTTTTCAATAAAATAAACTTATACCTATATAAACATATTTTGTTGAATTTTTTATTTATATCTATTAAAAATTACAGACTTTCCTTTTTTCAACGCAATTTTTATTTTTTCAATAACTGAATACATTCGAGAATGACAGTTGGTTAGCTTCGACATTTTTTTTATAAATCGTGTTTATATCTTGAAATATCTACAATTTAATTCTAACATTTTCGATATCGATTATCGAATATCATCGATAGAAGTAATTTAATTTAAAAAGATCTATCGAAATAAAAATTATATTATTATTTAAATAAATAATGTTAAAAATTATTTTACGGATAAATGATAAATTTTATTAACGGCAATAATTTATGAAAATATAATTTCGTCACTTTTTCGAGAAAAAAAGGCTTTTGATCAAAGCTGGAAAAAAAGAAAAATGGGAAAAAAGTTAAAATAACAAATTAACAAATGAGGTCATTTCTCACGGAAGTGTTATTTTCACTGCTGAGTAACACTGTTCTAGACGTTATGTAAGGACTGTATTTGAGGAATTGCGTGAATCCACAAAGTATTGTCTCGCCACTTAGTCCGTGAGATCGCGAATCGTTAAGCAACATCGATATTACAAATCTACGTGGAACTTGGCAACGAAGAGCCGAGACGCGCCACAAGAAAAATCGAAAATGATTAGGTCTGATATTTTCGATATCGATATCTTATCTTATTATTAGTTAGAATCTTCGATTAAGAGTATTTTCTGCAGAATCATGTTAAAATAACAGTAAGTTAAAATAAAAATAAAATAAAAATACTGTCAATTTCGTATGAAATATAATTTGGATATGTTCTATTTACTTCTCCTCTTTCGTTTTATAAATATTAATATATATTAAAATATCAATATTAATATTAATATGTCGCGTTCATAATAATTACAAATTATAAATACGATTACATCACATTAATTAATGATAATATATTAATTATTGATCTTGTTTTTCAGTAATTTATAACAGATTTTCTCTTAATTACTGTAAGCCGTGCCCGATATTGCATATCGATATCTAAAATTTAATAGGATCGACTGACGTTACTTGCTACAATAACATGGAAAGGTTTTAATGATAAAGCGCTGGAACAATCTATGACGCCTCTGATCGTGGAAAGAAACCGGCCGCGAAATCCGTCCGCACGAGTATAAATATGTCGAGGAGGAAGTGTACGGCTATAATAATAGAATCGGCGGAGGTATGCATTTCGCGAAGAGAGGAACCTCGACGACGATGACGACGACGACGACGACGACGACGACAGCCGTTATTGCGACGAAGGCGACAAACATGACGAGAGAAGAGAAGGCTCCGAGTGACCGCGTTAAAACAAGTGTTGGTCCGCTCAACGGAAAAGTGTTCCCAATAGCCGGGGAAGTAACGCCGAAGAATGATTGGCTGCCTGGTTATTTATCGTAATGGAATAATGCGATCGTAGGTGCGTGCGTATGGCTGGCGGCGGTCGTATCGTCTCGTAGCCACCCATTCCGATAAAAGCCACCCATCGTGCTGCAATAACGATAGGATGTCTCCGTTCGTCACTCGTCGTCAGTCGGATGCGGGTCAATGGATGGTCGTGAATAAAGCAAAAGTAAAGAAAAGGCATGCGTGAATTAGGAGATGAAAACTTAATGAGACAAAAATTGAATAAAGATAAATAAATTTGAGAAAATATGAAAATTTATATAAATTATATTAAGCGTACGTATATAAAATTATGAGGACTAATCTAGAAAATTTAATAAAGATGTCTATTAATTTTGTAATTTTTAATAAAGAATTAATTAAGTTGAATTAATTCGTTGACTTAAAAAAATGTTGATAATTATTCATAATGTGCACAAAATGTTATCCATTTATTGAAAAATTCGACAACATGTTTTCACGATGTTTTCGTTAACGGAACACGCGACGACAATTTATATTCTGTAAACCGTTATTGCATGGCGTAAAAGTATATTCAATTTTCGAGCGGAGTTTCACCCACTTTCGCTGTAATTATCACTCGGTGTAAACCATCGAGTGTCCCGACTTTATTCGTCCACCGGTCGGAGATGATTCGATGCAAGAGTAAAACAAGCCCTGTGGATTCTGTGTGGAGGTTTGTGAGAGTTCGGTGAGAGACGCGGGTGGTGGATGAGGCAGGGATAAGAAGAACAAGAAGAAGAAAGGAGGAGACTATCGTCGTCTCTTGTCCCGGATCCGACTCGTAATAATAGTTATTTCGACGGTGAGGAATGCCAGAGTAAGCGCGAGCGTATGCGTGAAACGCGAGAAGAGAAGCGAGAAAAGAGAAACTGAAAAAAAGGGAAAAGAAAAGAAGACAGAGAAAGAGAAACAGTGCGACAGAAAAGCGATTGACAGCATAGCGTATTAAAAGAAAAACAAGAAAAAATAACACACGGAACTTGAATAAAAATGTCTGCATCTACATCGAAGTATCTACATCGAAGAGCTTTAGCTTTTCTTGTAAAAATATCGAAACAAATATGCCGGATTTAAAAGCGCTCCGTCGTTCTTTGTGACTTCCGAAATATTCCATGGCGAGAAAAAATTTCGCAAGCGATAAAGGCGAGAAAAAGCTCTCGGAGAAGATTTCGCGGTAAGATACTCAAAGCGGCCGAGTCGTTGTGTAACTTCTTTTCTCAATCTCTTCCTCTTGTCGAGAATAATATCCCACTTCCGTGATATTCCACGACGTCCTGGAAATTAGTCACGGAAGTCTTCTTCCTCTGAAATATTTCCTCTCGCTAATGGAAGCGTCTGTATTTTATTTACTGGAATTATAATATTGCAATTCAACTTGAAATTTATACTAAAATTATCAATCCCCTTTCCTCCTACGTTAGGAATCTAAGAATTCTTTCGCCACAAACTATTTAAACAAAACGGAAAAAATCAGTTATTAAAAATTTGCCTAAGTTCATATAAATTTGTTAATGATTTTTCACGTAGAAATCTAGTGTTGGTTCTTATTAGCTTATACCTTACTTATTTAGATATATTTCTTTGGAACCTAATTTTTATATTTTATTTTATTAATGATTTTTCTTTTCGTATAATATACTAGAAATGTTTAATTATTTATCTAATATTTTTTATTTAATTCATACGATATTTATAATTTGTCTTTTTGCGACTATTCCACTATAATAAATTTTTAATTTGATTTTATTATGCATAAATAACCATAATTGAGGATAGGGATCACAAGGTCCCTTATAAGATTCTTGCAGATTATTCCAGTCCCTACACATGCATCGGTTTAAAATTCTTAACGGCTAACGCGCCATCCACCACTTTTTAACTGCCTGAAGCAGCAACTGCTATGGCAAAGGCTAAAAAATTTTTATTTCCGACCCTTTATTCTCCCTTTTTCTTTTCCAGTCTTCCTTATTTTCTGCAACGAAATCGATTTTCGGCAGAAAAGAAAGGAATAGGAAAAGGAAATAACTAAAAGAGGGCAAATGGTATCATCTATCGACAGTTTCTGACTGAATTTGTCGTAGACATGTTATTGAAAGAGAAGAGACGAACAAGAAAGGATATCCGCTTAGAATAAGGGATCAGAATCTTAACAAGGTTATTACAACAAAAAAAAGGTTTTTGTAAAATATCATAATGTGCCTGGATATAAAGGCACCGCGGGGGTGTTGGCTGAAAAGAGATTATATCGGTTTTTTTGGTGAGTTTCGAATTGTATGAAAAAAATCAATCTTATCGTTGTTAAAATGTTTATTAAATTTATTAAATATCTTTATTTATTTAAATGTGCTGAATATGCAGCGAAATTTTTTTGTGATGCAAAGTATATCTGGGAAAATGACCCCTTTTGATGTGAACAATTGTTTTATCATAATTAACATGGAATTTCTACATCATGTTACTACAAGTAAGTTTAAATAATAACTTTTATACGGGCAGTAAATTGTTTTCTTTTTATTTCATTTGACATTATACTGTTTGGCTCTTTTATATTATTTATTTGTTATATATAATGAATGAGTCTCTTAGATTCGTATCGTTATTCTTCGTCACTTTACTATACACTTGACCTCTAATTGGACTAAAAGATTACATTTTAAATTTTAACAATTTAGTTCAATTATTAAATTCAATGTATTATTATATTCTGCGTTTGCGTTAAATTCTTATAAACTTTACTCTTGTGATCCGTGTTCAGTGGATGAGTTACACAAAGTAAAACGTGTTCTCCACTTAACAACTTTATGGTATAACATGTAACTATCATTAATCATTGCCTCACTTAAGCCCAATTTCACAATATATGGTTACCTAAAGATTAAAGGTAATCAAGAAGTTCGTGAATAAATTTCATTGATGAATCTGTTGGTAACCTTTAATCTTTAGATAACCATTTATTGTGAAAACGGGCCTCAGTGATCATTCAATCGAAGAACTAGGAGATAGGCATTTCCTAATTATGAAGATAGGACAAACTCATTCATCTACACACCATTCTGTTTTCATTATCTACGGACTACGAATGATCGCTTTTTTCATTTATTTGACATCGCTGAAATATTTATTATGGCTTAAAAGATAAAACCGAAACATATGACAAACTTGACAGTTTATATATTTATAAATTGTGATGTAATTTAATGTATTGTAAATTACATTAATATATTGTAAAAGCGCGTTAATTACTGTATTTTTTGTATTATTTTCATTCTCCCCCTTTTAATCGTTTTCATTAATTGAATTTCAAGGGCCCGTTAATTTATTATTTGATTGTTTAAAAGATATAAATAGAAATAAATATCAGTTTTTGCTCTTCTATTAATCATAATCATCAATTTTATTTCTATTTTTTTTAATATTAATAAATTGGATTATATCCCGCTTCCATTTTTTCTCTAATGTTTATTGCACTTTCTCTTAAAAAAAAAAAACGTAGATATATATGATGTGTAGCTGTGATTCTACTAATGTATTGAATTCTAGTTCGTAAGTTCACTAAACCCACATGACTGTGCGGTTCCAATCATCCCCGCGGGAAAATAGAAAATTACTGTAGAGGTAAAGTAATCCCATCTCACGGTACCAAGTTGTAATCTTTTTGTTCACCAGCTTTTTGACTTGAGCATGACCTCACCGAGTTTCGACAAGTTCGAAACGTGCAAAAATGATGAGAACGATCGAAGTGTTGTAGAGAAAAAACCTGCAACACTTGGTACCGTCAGATTGGTTTATTTTGCCTCTACAAGGGTAACTCTCCATCCATCAGATGGGGTTATTTTATCTCTACAGAAATAACTTTATATTCTATTAAAAAAAAAAAAGAAATTTTGCCGGCAAGGTGTATAATATAAAAAATAAAAATAAAAATAAAAATAAAAAATAGGGTGTCAATCATATTTTCCTCAAACCCTACATTATAAAATTTCATCGTAAAAAAGTTTGTTTCCAGTAAAATGGCAGCACATTTTACTGGACAACGGGACACCCTGTATAAACGTATCCGTTACATAGCACAGGTGGATGGTAAAAGGACGTAAAAGTAATTGAAGGAACAGGATACCTATTCGAGAGACAGAGATGAACGAGGAAAAGAGCCGAGATAGGAAGCAGAGCGGGACAGAGGGGAAGGGGAGACGGATAAAAACGCGAAGAGAAGGAACAGGGACAAGCTGAGAAGAGAAAGAAACAAGAGAGAGAGAAAGAGAGAGAGAGAGACAGAGAGAAAGAGAGAGAGAGAGAGAGAAAGAGCGACGGAGATGAGGACGAAACTCGGGGCGATTGCGCGAAGCGGAGATCCTCCTCTCGCTGCCTCTCGAGAGAGCAGAAAAAAAGAAGGAGAGGTCCAAGGTCCGTGCTTCCGGTCCGGATGACCGACCGGTTCTCTGGCGATACAGACGGGGAAGAAGAGGGGAGCAGAGAGGAAAGAAGATAAAAGGATCTATCTTCCCGTCCAAGCGCGAATATCCGCGTCGAGCAAAATCTCAGGGCACGGGCAAATAGTTTCAACAGCGCTTATACGTTTCACGATCCTTCGAAGGAGGAGTATTATTTAATCATCTTTCTAAAACGAAAGTGCTGAAAAAATTCCTACGAAAGCATATTCGAAAATACATATATGATGTAAAAAGATGAGCAAATAAATATGTGAGAACTTTGCAAATTATAATATATATTTTTTTAAACAATTTTGTTTAACTTAATTTGTCTCCGATATTAAAGAGAAATATATAAAGAGCGTTTTTCGCTCTTTTACGACGATCTATACATTCGTTAAATTTATATATACGTTTACGTCTTGAGGAAATGAAGGTGAATCCAAAATTACAGAAACAGTACAGAAGTAGTGAATGTCGAAGAGAAGAAGTATCTCAATTAACAGCGATCTTGATGTAATTCGTAGTAGATGCTCTTCTACGCTACTCGATTGGAAATAACACGTTCGCAATTTCCAATGACACGACCGCGGATGTAGCGATTGAAATGCAATTAAAAGGTTAAAGATCGTTTTCCGTTTGGCATGCAATAAAAACATTGCCCGCAAAACGTAGAAATTGTATCGCTGGTAAAATGTACTGTGCCACTTGTTTGTGATGTTTCACACAATATTTATCAACTTACAATTAATAATTATATGTATATATGCTTCTATCAAATTTCAAAAAATTATTCTTTGTTTAATATTCTATAATGTATTTAAGAGAATTAATAAAATATATTAATAAAACAAATAAAATGTAGACTCTCCTTTATATACTTATTTCGATACTTGAGACAAAGTTCCTGTTTTATCGAAAAAAGAAAATTATTTGCGACGCTCACTATCACCTTATTGTACACTATCACCATCATCGATAAACGATTATCGATTAAACGATGATGACAGTGGCGACTAAAATATACGACGGATCTACGATAATCGGTTGACGTGTGACAGACATTGATTATTCCTTGCATAATAACAATCCACAGAGACGAATATCCATGCAACACGTGTTTCAAATAGTTTCTAGGGCTCTCTCTTTACAAGGAAAACTGATCGGAGATCGGATAAATATTCTAGTAAAATTTGTAGAATAAACTAAAATAAATTTATATGTAATAAGACATTACTCTTTATCTTGCTGCAATAAATTTCTGTTTGATATGAATTTTATTCTTCGAGCTTTTATTAAAAAGAATAAAATTAAGAAAAATCGGCAAGTCAGCTTGCTAGTTAGGAATAAAACATGGTTTGCGCATAGTTTCGCTTGTTCCACTTGTTCGCGTGCGAGAAAAAGTAATCTGGTTATGAATATAAGATTAGAACTTCCCGGAACGACGCAGTTTAGTTGTCCTACTCGCATTACTTCGTCAGCATCGATCGTGCTTGTCTGGTGTATTGTAAGTTATATATTCTTATAATTATATTATGCGCAATTGATTTCCTAAAAGTAGATTATGGCTTTTGCCACTTTTTCATTAATAAACTATTCTATAAATTATAAAAATATATAAAATATTATATCAAATAAATGTTCAATCTTTTTAATATCTTCCCGTATGCATTATTAAGTACAATCTATCGTTTTCAGAGATCGCAATCACCATTTAGCGATAATTTTAATGACAACGATCATTGAAATTAATTGGAATTCTGGTTAAAAACGGACGAATCAGAATTTTCTGTTTATTATAATTCAGCTGAGATAAGCAAAATTCTGATTAATTAATATAATCAAAACTTTCTGCTTCCTTCATCAATCAAAAATTTTTTTCAGTGCACATATTAATGTGTAAGGAAATCGGAACCGGATCTCGTCAGATAAATAAAAGGATTTATTAATTATGAGAATGGAAGCTCTTTGATCAAGGTCGAGGAGAGTTCCTCGCCCGAATAGGTCTCGTCTACGATTTTGACGATCGATAGAGCCTTAGAATGGAGAAGGTACTGAAGAAATTTCCATGCCCCTTCCGTCCTTGACCCCTTACCTATTCCTACAGTAGCCGACGGTAGTGCGCTTCCTCCCTTACTTCCGGGTTCCGGGCTCTTCCGGCGAGCTCGATGGAATTACGTTAGAAAGGCTTTCTTCTCTCCCTTCTATCCCCCTCCGCCTTCTCCTTCCGCTCTATATACGCGCCCTTCGCACCCCACCTCTCATTTTCCTCTATTCACCCTGTTCCTCGAGCCCTCTTATCAACGTCGACTTCGACGAACCACCCTCCGTCGGTCGTTTCCTCTGACGTTATACAAAACGAGGCTGAAACTCGTGGCTTGCAATTCTTTGGCGATTTTCTTCGCGATTTATCGGGCAATGGTTTAGAATCACATAAACCTCTGATATTTGTGTTACGTTATGTTATGTTTATCGATTTTAACTATTTTCGGTACATTTCCAATAATTACTTTGTTTAAAAATGCATAAAAAAAAATAGATAAGATAAAATGAATTAAAATAGAGGAAGAGAAATATGAAAAATAAAGATTAGAAGAGGTTACTGATATGTTTTGACATATTAATCGATGTAATCAGCATTCTTCCGATATTTTCCGCGGTTCAGAGAAAGGGCGCGACTAACGATACACCCTCGTGTATAGTAGAATTCCGAGCAATTCCGGTAATCCGTCCCCTTTAAATGCTAATGTTCCGTCGACCGTCGCTATAAGTTGTCGAGAGAAGGCCTTCGTGTGCGTTTCTCTATCCGCGCTTCCGGGTGACAGGTCTTCCAGCGAGACGGAGTTGCACGTTCAAAAGACCGTCTCTCCTCTGCCGTCTCGGTCACGAGTTACCGTCTACGTTCTACTCGGCATTCTCCTTGGGAATTCCACGTTCTTTCGACGCTCACATCAGCTTGGACGCTTATTGTCCATTCGGATAACCCTACGTTTCTTTCTTCACGTCTACAAATCGTCTTTTCATGGTTCAAAAGTATTGTTCTCATCAAGATAATTATCATGAAATTTTTTCAACATCAAAAGTACATTTTGGAAAAATTCATGTATCTTTATTGTATGCATTGGAGAAAGAGTCTGGTACTTAATTGGAATTGTGGTGGAAAATGGACAAAAATTAGATATTAAATATATTAGAATTCTAGTCGAGATAACCAGATGTCCAATTGTGATCAGAATATGCTGGTTCGTTCATTTTCAACCAGAAATTTTTTTTAGTGCGAGTAAAAATATATTCCTGATGAAATGTAAAATTTCTGTAATTTCGTGCCTGTTTTTTATAATTCCTATGTTACATTTGTCTCTTACAAAAATAAAAAAAAAAATTATCGCGTGAATATTAAGAATGTTAATTACGCTTAATTTCCTTTTGCTGTCAAGAAGTAAAAAAATGTTTTTAATTTTTTAACGCATATCGCGGAATCTCGTTCAACGCGGCAGTCGGACACGACGTGATCGTAAATCAAGTGCGCGAGTTGGGTCGGCTGCACCCAGCTTGCACTTATTAATTTAATCGTAAATCAATCAACGCATCGCGACCTATGTACACGCGATAACTGGCGAATGTTCAAATAACAACGACATGAATATCTATGCTAGTGGCATCCGGTATACGTAATTCCTATTAGGAAAGTTCGCTTCGCGATGCAAATCCGGTTCTCACAATCTATTTAAATTTTATATTTCGATATCACAGGTCTCTTCTCTGCATCCTCTACTATATATATTTAGTATTCGAAAGTATCGATACACATATTAATACGCAGTAACATATCTCCGGCATAAATATGTCTCGATTCGTTTTTTCTATTGTTCGAGTATCGTTGAGTGTGACCGATACTCGAACAATAATAAAAAAAAAAAAATCGAGACATATTTATGCCAAAGAGATATAATTACTGCGTATCGATATTTTCGAACATTAATATATATCATTATCAAAATTCACTAAATTTATATATTTCTTTATATATACATTCACTGTCTATTAGACACAAATTTCATAATTTAAAAACTGCAAAGTTGGAGAATCTAATAGAAGATATAAATATTTTTCAACGATATCAAATGTAGTTTTAAATACGCACATCCGATTGTTGAAAAGTACTTAATTATGAGAAAAGATGGGAGGAAAAGATCGCAACTTTGTATATGGCGGAGAGAATGCTTCTTGTGATAGACATCGCCAAATTTAGCGTTGAGGAAAGAATTGCAATTCTGAGCGCGGCAACCGAGCTTCCGGTTTCTGTCCGAGCTGCTACTCGCAATTTACCTTTTTTTTCCTCTTCTCTTTCGTTCTTCGGCGCCAAGAAGATGACAGCCCGACTTGCAGCCGCGATACGATACGTGGTGTATTTGTATTCGACGATGACTACGGCACGTCGTATCAAAGTTAAGAATACGACGACCACACGGACTTACGCGGGGATTACGCGGCCGCTCGTTCGCTCGGGACATTCTTTGTAACCCGTGCATGCAGATGATAACCTACGTATATATCGCAGTCGTCTGTCAGCCAGCAATGGCGTCGTCACCGGAAACTATCGGCGATCAGCCAGGCGACCGGATATCTTCGTGCTTATTGAATAGTCAAATGACGCTGCGATTTCTCAGGCAAATTTTTCACTCATTGAAATTTATATTAAATTGTAACGCGTTCGTTTTTTTTTACTTTGCATTATGTCAGGTATGAAGTAATTTTTAAATCATTAAAACTATTTTTGTGCTATTAATTAAGAAACAAGATGTTTAATTATAATTAGAAGAGCATTACAAACGAGTCATTAACATATTTTTTAGCTGCTACTAATTAAGAAAGAAAATATTCAATTGTAATTAGAGAATTAAATAGTGTTATAAACGAATCATTAGCGAATTTTTTCTGCTACTACTAATTGAGAAAGAAAACATTTGTTTCGTAAATTTCCTAACATCGTGCACGATGAAAAAAAAAATTTATGGGGCAAACGTTTTCTTTCTTAATTAGTAGTAGCACAAAAAATATGCTAATGACTCGTTTATAACGCTATTCTATCTTCTAATATTATAATTTAATGTTTAATATTGTACATATAATCAACAAAGAGATTTGAAAAATTGCTTTGAATTCTCGCACGTATTTCTCCAAGCGGATCCCAACTTACGCCAATGGGTCGAGCCAACTCCCCGCTTTGTCTTTTACTATCTACTTAGAGAGTTTGTAAACATCTTCACGGCGGAGTCTTCTCGCGGAGGAGATTTAATTGCGCGCGTTGTGCCGGCCGCCGCGCCGTCCGCGGTTTCGCAATGAGGAAGTATCGCGAAGATCCGCATTAATCAGAAATCAATCCGCGTATTTACCGGACAAAGGAGGAAAGCAGCTCCGGCTCGCGACTGGCGCAGAGTGAGGATATCGTCACGCGCGACTGCTTCTCGCGCTTACTTAATTTACCCAGAAGAAACTAAAATTTACGCAGACGAGTTTCCTCATTGTTATCTATTTTTATCGCAAGACTGATCAGAGTAATCACAGGGTGACACGGATAGAGGATGCGATAGTGATATTTTTTACTTTTAATTTATCATTAAAATTATTAAATTTTCGTTAACAATTGATTTCTTTTCTCCTTTACAAAAAGAGTTTTATTGGAAGCCGTTAATGTATATAATTTCGCAACAAGAATAATAAATTCAGATTGTTTAAAAATAAATTGAAAAACTTTCTTATCCAAATGATATATTTTTCATTAAAAAAGTCGTATTTTACAAAAGAAAAGTATTACAATGTTTTCAAGTTCACAAATCGATTTTGTCATCGTCATGTGTAAACAAACGCGTCTATCTTTTTACGCGGAAAATGCATTTTCCTTTTATCTTTTGACGCATTAAGTAATTTTAAACTTGCATGCCACGGGCACATGAAAATGTTACATTTATTCGCGATTAGTCAGAAACTTGCCGAAAATATACGCACTAAGAAAAATACTTAGTCAAACATGGATAAACCAGAAGATTATTATTATATCTATGAAAATTATCAATTATCTCAACACTGAGAGAAATATTTCGATACATATAACTATTTATTTTGTTGATATGTGATTAACAAAAACTTTCTTACTTATTCATTTAAAAATAATATATTGTGTTGTTCTAATAAATATTTAATTGGGCTAACCAAATTTTGATTAGAATATAATTTTTTTTTCATGAAAAAATAAGAAAGTTCTTATTAATCACATATCAACAGAATAAATGATTAAAATTTCTCTCAATAAATTAGAATATATACGGAGAAATATGTTTAATTGAATTAACTGGAATTTTGGGATGAAAAATGAACGATTTAAAATTCTAGTAGGTTTAATCAGAAATTTAGTAGACTTAATTATAATATTTATTATATGCTTAGTAATTCTGGATCGTTCATTTTCTACCAGAATTCCAATTAATTCAACCAAACATTTTTTTCTCTGTGTTATATTAGATATAATCAGAAAATTTTGTCCATTTTCAACCAGAATTCCAATCGATATCCAATCGGACATTTTTCTCAGTGCGGTCTTTGGTTCATGATTACATTACGGCCACGTGCAAACGAATCCCGCAGAAAACTTGAGAAAGAGAAAGAGAAAGAGAGTCGGTTTCGCCCGATGGCGGTGCCCGCACAAGACTCACGGAAATCTTGCGAAAGCTTCGAGCAGGTTGGGTATTACGCGCGCAAACTCGCTCGCTCGCGTTATGTAAATGATAACGCGCAACTTCCTCAATAACGATTAAGAAATACGAGCGGTTCCTACCAGGCTGGTTTACGTAAACGTTTCCGTAGTGGCACAGTCTTACAGATTCCATCAATCTGTCGCTAAGTGACGTGCTTTCGTCTTTACCTCGCACAGACTTTGTTCCTTCCGCCAGAAATCGCTTAAGGGCCCATTGAAAGCGGAAACATTTTTTTAACGATAGGATCGTGTTTGAATTGATCGTATTTCGATCCGTTTCATCAGACATTGAATGTTTGAATGTCGGTTCATTTCCGAGTATATACGCAAGTATATACTCGGAGCACTTTAATTTTCACAGGAATTAGTAAGTAAACGTTATACAATCTCGCTTGCGTAACAAGCTGAGAAAGATATCGTAACATCTATTTATATCTAATAAATAACAATGCGAAAATGAGGCCTGCCTAATTTTGTCTTAGCTATCTTTTGAAGCTGTCTATATTTATTCATGAACCGTTTAAATTTATACATATATACACAAACACAATATATATGAATATATATATGAATCATCGTGAAGAATATTGCACTAGGAAGTAACGTAGTTATTTCACCAAAGTAGTTTGGTATCTTAAAAGTAGGCTAAACGCCTTAATTTATCGTAGTATGTTAAATATAATTGTACCTTACGTAATTATGCTTAATTATAAACGTTAGCATCAAATGGCAGCCGTTTAGAATTACACCAAGGTATGCTAATAGTCTATAATTAGCATTTTAGAGTTCACCTTCGTGTGATAAGATAAAAAATTGCTGTAAAATTATATATATGTAACTGTTATTATTACCATGTCCTCCTATTTTATTCATATTATTATACATATTCTTTCCATATATGGATTTGAAAAAAAGAGATTTTTAGATTGTGTAATATAATTTTAAGAACGATCGAAAGATTAATTTCTTGCGATGACGAAAACGATAATAACATTACATAAAAATGTCTTTTTTAATTACTTCGAACCAGACAAGATGTTTCTTATAAATCTTTAGATATTGAAAACAAGTTAGATTTCTAGCACGTCAGGTTTCTGAAATAAATGAGCTTTAATATGCAAAAAAAGCTTTTTTGTGATATTTGATATTTTTTATAAAAAAAAAAGTGAACATTAGATTGAAATTCTGATCAAAAGTTATGAATGTATTGTTCGACTTTGAAGAAAAACCTTGTATCTAAATCCTTCATAACATGACTACAAAGATATTTGAAATAAAAAGAAATCTCTTTATAGGAGACAATACATTAACACGACTTTTAATTGGAATTTCAAGATAACGTTAACCTTATTTACAAAAAAATGTCAAATATATCGTTAAAGAAACTATTTTTTAGACATTATTTTGGAAACCTCAATTGTCTTGGAAATCTGACGTGCTGAAATTTTTTGACTTGCGGTATCGTTTCCAGCATTCAAAAATCTGTATAAAAAAAACACCTAGTCCGATTCGAAATAATTTTTTGTTGCAAACTAGTGTAATCGGATCCATCAATTTGATGATTACGTCGAGTATTCGAGTATAACCCGTTCGCGTTCCGCGTTCGAAGACAACGCGCTTATTTATCCGTCGCGATGTCCCGCGCATCCGCGAGATGAGGTTGACGTCAGCAGTTAGTGTTAATTAAATTCCGCACGACCGGTTATTAACATCGCCGAACGGATTAAAAGCGAGGCCGAGCTTTCAGCGGATTTCCGGGTTTCGCGCGTCGCGGCGCGCCGCACCGGAATTAACTCCTCGTGCTCGGATACGGTAACGAGCCGCGCTTCGCTCTGCTCCGCATCTTTCGAGCCTGGCAACGAGGAGAACCGAGGAAGAATGAAAATGGACCGGACTCCGTCGAGTGGCTATGACCTTTCGCTTATGAGAGCTCGACGGTCGCCAACGGACACGGCGAGACGCGAGAAATAAATCATAGAATTACGATGAAAAATATTGGCAATTTTTCCGAAAGAATTACTGTCAAATTGGGAAAGATAAAATAAAATAATTGGTACAATTAAAGACTTCGATATACAAAGCTGAATATTGTTGGTGCTATAACTGAATGTAAATCTTTCTTTCACGAAGTAATTTTATCGATTATAGGTTCTTGCTATTAATAACACTGGATTTAAAATCATTGACTCCAGTTTAGCGTCCGCGAATACGAATAAAAAATAAGAGTAGCTAAGAGCACGTAAAACATAATTGGTTTAAAACTATGGCTATAAAAACGCGTTTTTGCGCCCAGTGCATTTTTAGCCGTGATATTTTGTGCTTAAAGTGTAATATTTGGCGAGTGTCAAAAATGGTTGCGTTCAGCAGAAAAAAATGCTGCTTTGCAATTGTTGTAAGATTCATCAATATGATTGCGTTGTGGATTTAAAGCTGCACTGTTAGATATCAAAAGAACAATGGTAACCCAGTCCCTTGAGTTAAATAACATTTTGTTATTTTTAACTTCCATGTGTGTCAAAATATAAATCAATACATTCTGTGGTTAGATTCAAAGTAAACGACATTCATATGGATGCATGCATTTAGTTAATAATCAATTAAATTTGATACATATTTTTAACTTAATTTGTTTAACTCCATTGTTTTAGTTAAATTAATATCACATTGTAGGAACAGTGGCGATCTATAGAAATGATAAAAAATGACTCAAATTGACAATACAAATCTGTTTTTATAGTTGAACTAATATACACTCTTGAAACTTAAAAAATAGAGTAGATGTATATTTAATATTTGTCAAAAGCGAGAAAAAGTTTTGGTGCAGGAATAAAAATCTTATATGAATTTTTTTAAAAGAGCAGTAAAATTAGAAGCATAGAATTAGAAGCAGGAAATAATTATATTAAAGAATCGTACAACAGTTGTGAAAAGTTGATTTTTTTGCTGAATGCAGCCAATGTCATTTACAGGCGCAGCAAGCATCGAGACAGAGATTAAAAATTAAAAGTAATTAAAAGTGCGAAATTAGAGTTAGACTTTATTTAGTTTTTAAAACAGTTCAAATCGAACTCTATCAAGTTTCATCCATCGCGTGATTTTCGTTAAATCTTGCTCAAATGAGTTCCGCGAAATGGATTCGTAAAACATCAATTCCGGATTCCGAAAGGCGAGAAATGCCGACTGTTTCCACGAAACATAGCAGTGACAGCGGGGATTTGTTTACAATCGAGGAGGAATAGGAACTATACAGGAAGAAGCGTCGAGTGCGACGTACGCACGCGCACGTCCAACTATACACAACAAACAAACAAACACACACACTCACACACGCGCGCGCGCGCGCGCGCCACACACACACACACACACACACACGCGCAGGTACCGGGAAATTTATTCGTCGAATACGAGTAAAATATCCGTGGGCGAACAATTACCTTGATCGCTGCTTCTGCTTCGTCGTCGTCGGTTCCCCCAGCTGTCGATAAAAATCCTTTGCCGGGAACGGGAGCTGCTGGAGCTAATTATCACTTGTCGTCGTAGTCCAACCAGACACAAACCATTCCACCGTTCATCGGATAAATTTCGTCGCGCTCTTCGTGGTGTGCGACATGCAAGCATGCACGCACGGCACGCACGCACGCACGCACGCACGCACGCACAGGGACGGCACGCGGCGCGCGTAATCAGGTCGCGGCGGGCGGCATCCGTGCGCGCGACATGGAAAGAGAAAGAGAGAGAGAGAGAGAAAGAGAAAGAGATTATCCCGCGAGGAAACTTTTCGCCGCGGCACACGTGAACACGTGATAGGGATTACAATTCCGTTTATCAGCCGCGGGTGGCCGTGCTCGTTACGTTATCACAGATGAGAACGGCAAAGAATCCTCCGGTCATTAAGCACTCCCGGCTTAGCGCACTTGTGTCACTTGTGATTGTCTCTGCCTCCTCGCAGGCCACTCTTCGTACTCCGATTTGCTTCCTCCGGTTTCCACGACAGGGCACAACGGGGGAAAGAAAGACGACGCGGAACGTAACGCGAGGGCGAGTGCGATCACCCTCGTCGTTGAATAGCAACGCGCGCGGAGGTTGCGGATGCGACTGCGGAACAGGCTTCGTATCTCACGTACTGTCACCTTACGAGGTCGGCGAGCGACTGATCCGACAGCCGCTGTAGGAAGTGTCGAGTGAAGGTTGCCGCCAGACGCGCGACACCCCACCTCGCCTCTCCCGGCGCCCACCCGCTGCGCCGCGATGGTGCGCGAGCGAGACAACGTCAGAACAAGTGGAACCGCGCGACGACCATTGGCGGCTCACGCCGTCCAATCGCGCGCCGCCATTGGCATCGCGCCAGCGCCAGCGGAAATAATCGAACCGTAGTCATGGCGGGTTGAGTGGGGAGGATCGCCGCCAAGTCGCGACGTATCGGAAGAGAAAGAGAGAAACAAGAAGAGAGAGAGGGAGAGAAGATCCCCGACCGACTTCCTCGTAGCTTCCTCGTAATCGCGATCGTGATTGTCGTCGAGTTAACCCCGGGCGATCGTTTCCACTTGCGCGAAACGTGGAACAACGCGATGTAAGTAACAGGCGGCCACGAGCTGCAATGACTTTTCATTTCCGTCCTCCTCACCCGGTTCTGAGGAATTCACTTGCGTGAACTTTGCAGCTCTCCCGCGCCGCGAACGATCCGCGGACACGTTCACACTTCATGCTGAGATTCAAACGATACGCCGTTATGTTAGTCGTTAGCGCCACTTGACTTCCACGAAAAGTTCAAAATGGTCGCCGTTGATCACATCGATGTTCGATTTCGCACCGAATTTTTACTCGCGGACGGCCATATACTTCACGGATAAATCGATTTTCTCTGTTAGATACACGGTAAGATAAATATTTGATATACAATAGCGTATGTTTTCGTAGCTGTTCTATTAGCCAATATTTCAACTCTCTAACCGCATTCGAGAGTTCCGACCAAAATGGCGAAATACACTTGGAAAATTGTGGTCTTATAATGACTGCGTTTCGTAAAGTGTAATGCGCATGATGTATTATTTTGTCCTTGTTTAACATTCGAAAACACAACAATGATAAAATAATACATCATATGCATCATTCTCTTTACGGAAAGTAGCCAATTAGTTAGTTCGCGTTGCTTGAAATCTTCAAATATTTTTGGACTTAAAATGAGATAGATACATATTTGAACTTTAAAAAGAGAGAAAGCGAAGATGCTGAATGCAAGCAACGCGAACAGATCGGTCTTACGTTTTAGTATGACGGGGAAATTTTTTAAGTAATTTTTAAAAGTAAAGTACAATGAAAGAAAAATCTGCAGGTTGCATTAATTGGAATTCTGTTTGAAAATGGATAAGTAAGAATTTTCTGGTTCAATCTATTAAGAATGCGTTTCGATATTCATTACCAGTGCTAAAAATCTGTAATAACATAAATTTTCAGGACAACCCAGCTTAGGATTCCAGCTTAGGATTCCATGAACAGATTGGAAGAAGTTGGGAAATCCAGCAAACTAGAATTATCAGCAATACCATAAGGATATCAAAAGGTTTTTATTATCTTTACTTAAAATTTCAGAGTCTGATACATAATGTTTCTATTATCTCATCTATTGTCTAGAAATGATATAACGAAAAATTTTTTGTTAATAGTGCATTATCAGGCACACTTTTTGCTCAGTGTTAGTTAGATAAATCGACGTGTATTTATGTATCTATGTTCAGATATTTACACAAAAATTATTGTTAATTTCAAAAATGCTTTTTGTACTATAATATTATAATTGTATTTAGAGATTACAATTAAAAATTATATTATATTTAAAAAAGTATGTGAGATTAATAATATAGACAAAAAAGTTTTGTAAAAGTAAATGTCCAGATATAGGTACGTCTAGTAAAGTACGTAAATTTGGATGTTACTTTACTGTGTATACTTAGAAAATTTTCAGGATCTTGTAATGTTAAGACTTTTGTTGTATTTTTTTAGTTATTTTAAGTATAAATCTTTTTTTAGATATAAATTTCTTAAGATAAATAATAGACATTACAAAAAATCACTTATGCGTACGTTAAAGAAACGATTTTTTGGTGATAAAGATCTTTTTCAGTTTAAAATATTTTCGACATTGAGATAAACTGTAAGCATATTCGATCTTTTGCAAGTGCATTGCTTATCTTGATTATCTTGCTTTTTATTATATATCGTTATCACGTATATTTAATTAATTATATTTTACCGTATCCAGTTAGCCGTAAATAAGTTTGTACTCGTAATCAATATCGATTCTCATAATATCATAAAGGAAAATCGATGTAGATATCATTCTTCGCTCGCGCGCGGTTGTGTTAATGTTATATAATAAAAAATTAAATTTGCTAATTAATTGCGAGATAAGACGCGAATAGGAGGTAATCGAGTCTAATCGAATGATAACGCATTGCTACGTCAATTGTGTCCTATTCTACGGAATGATATAAATCTTGTTATTAAATGGATAACATCGGAGTTTCCATCGCGAAAGATGAGAAAATAAAATTAATTTTTTACTAGAAAAGACAAATTGGCGACCCGATTTTTTAATTAAATTATTAATTATCTATATGCAGTTCTACTTCTTATATAAATGGAGAATAAATGCAGATCATCGGAGTTTTAACCGATAATGAAAAACGATCACCGTATCGATAAGAAAACCACAAATGCAAATATCGTCGCGAATATTTAACTCCGCGCGATAAAAAAACAGATCAGGTGTTCATTTCATAAAATAAAAGAACTTTTAAATATCTCACGAATTATTCATTATTGTGAAAAATGTTTGTTATTTATCATCTTAAATGGTACATAACTTAAGCTTTTTTTTTTTTTTTTTTAATACGACAATCATACTTTTTTGCACTCAAACATTCTCGACTTCTTTGTTTTTTCTGTTATTTATCGCGGTATGCAAAAGCCCGATCGGCAACCGGTTATTTCACGAATTCGTTCGTCCGTTTGCGATACAGCGAAACGCGTCGCACTTCGAACTCGTGAAAAAAAAGAATAGCATCGAATCGCGGGGGGGAAATGCTTGTTAAGACAACACTCGTGGAGAGGCGGAGATATGGGAGGGAGAAATAAGCGAAAGATAACATAAACGAGATATAAAAATTTTAAACCGGTCGAAATGTTCGCTATCTACAACGAAATATGAAGTAAAGCTGCGGTCAGAACGACTAGTGGATAATAATAAAAGTAATCGAGAGGGAAAATATTCATAAACTGTGAATCATATATATATTTTAAAAAGTTATTCGCTTTGATATATTTCAACCGCGCTGTTGTTGATCTGACCGAACTCATTAATCCGCCATAATCTCTCGAACAAACAAGTCTTTCTTCCTCCTGCTTCTCTCCTCCCTTCAACATAATGATCTCACTCTGCTGCTGTTTTCTCGCTTATCTTAATTGTGGTAATGCGAAAAGCACCACAATACACTGCCACGCGCGACACACATGATTTGATTTAAGATACTTATTTCCTCTTTATTGTATTTTATTATCATGACAGATAAAAATCGTCGCATGATTCATATCGGGGAACGAGATTTCTCGATGAGCTTGGAGTGGCTTCTTCCTTGATTAATATCTCAGGATATCAATATACATTTTGGAGCATTGAATTATGATCGCAAATGAAATGTACGTATTCTATAAAATTAGGCTTGTTATCTTGCTTTCGAAAGTAAAAAAACGTATTATATTTATCGAAATGGACTTTATTTTCGTACGAAAACGAGATGATATCTCATTGCGACATGCAACCACATATTGGCTGTCGTTTAATCTGCAGTAAACCCTGACCTTGCCAAGATAACAAGCCTAATTTTCGAGCGTATGTCATTGGTCGTGCATATCTCTCGCTTGTTTCTCGATTTTCTTCTATCTTTTTTATTCTTTATCGAAAAGTATTTAACAAGAGGAGGCGCGACTTATAATTAGACAAGCTGAAAGTTTTAATTCGTACATAAACGCCTTAAAATGATTGAGGAAAAGCTATTTCTAAATTAAAATATCGTTCTTTTCAATATGTCTGAAATATTACACATAATAATATATGCATTGACAAATGCATTTCAATATTTTCGACGCGCAAAGATAACTTCTTATATGCGTTCTATACAATATGCGGAGTAAGTGGTGTAAGAAGTATAAGTAAGAAATTGACAAATCACAATCGATTATCCTTTTTACATTTGACTGGTTATTGGTCGATTTTTTAGAGCCACTTCGACTCAATCCGTTTTTAATCGACGGTTAGTCCATTGGAATTGCATCTGTCGTTAAGCGAAATAACAAATATGATTGGTCGATTCTAATGAATTAATCGTCGATCAAAAAAGTCGAAGTAACTCTTAGGCCGTAATCACACTGCAGGTGGTTGGTTTTATTTTAGCCAATCATGATGCAGCGAGTGCAGGTTAGCTGCAACATGATTAGTGAAAATAGAACCGACAATCGGCAATCTGTAGTATAATTACGGCTTTACTCTTCTTATACCAAGCTTACTCCACACATTGCTGTTGATACATTAAATTAATTGCTTACATGTCGACTATACCGATTATTGTTTTGCTTAAAATATTTTCCAAAGTTCAATAGGCTATACCAATGGCTACTGTAATGGACTTATGCTTCACAATTTTTTAATTTACTGTTTTCAATAGTTTGTTATCATTTGTATCTGTTTCAAAACTAGACAAAAATGGAAATCTGTAACATTCATTTTTGTTTTTAATTGGTTATTCTATTTTTACGGATCACGATCACTAGGTCGCGAATTTTATTTGCATTTTAGTGATACGGGGGAAAAGTTAAATAAACCATCGTGTTTTTGAAATTACCGTATTTTTTTGCAAAAAGAAAATATCATCTATGTTTCAAAAATATATTATGCTTCAAATTTTTATACTTCTATGTATAAGCTTATACTTTTATGTATGTGAAGCAATGTTTTCGAATCTATTCATTCCTGCTTGCGAAGGTACATTAAACGAAGAGAGATCGTCATCGTGAAGAGATGGTTAAAAACATCCGTAGCCACGGGATGCGCCAAGATATTCCAGGAAAAAAAGCATTGGACACTGGGCCATAGAATTGGTTGGTGTTCATATAAGATGGAGCTCAAGAACATATAACAGGAAAAACTGGTTTGTGGGTGTTCTTAGCTACCTGTACCGGGGTCTCTCTTCTCGCTTCCACTCGGAATCCGGTCTACTTATCTTTCTTCCCTTCGGTATTCTTGCTTCCTTTCCGCTCCCTTGAGGACCGCCCACTATAATTCTCAATTCGGAAGGGATCGTCGAAAGAGGAACCTCGAAAGCGAAGAGGAGAACGAAAAAATGGAGAAGTATACCTATACGAATACATCTGCACCCACGCAGAGCGTGTTTCTTTCGCACGCGTGTTTACACGAGTGCAAAGGGATTTCCTCGAAGAATATGCACTTTATTTTAAAGCTCAATACGTTCGTAGGAGCGATAAAAGTAAAAAGCATTGAAGATTCATCAAAGTTTTTGAACTTAATATAGTTTCCGAAGAGTGCGCACTAAATTTACTAGAAAAGTTATTAGAAAAAAACTGCGATGAAGATAAAAATCTTGAATTTAACGCTCATTAAACTTCCAGTTTTTCGAACATTGTACATTTAATTTTCGAAACTTTTTTATATCGAAAAGGAACTTATCTTAAAACTTTTACTTTAATAAGAGTACCACCTATTCATTTTATCGATAGAATATTAGAGATACTTTAGACATTAAAACGGTTTGAACTATATTAACATTAAAAGGAGATAATATAAAGCAGACTAATTTCTTTAATATTTTTCTTTAAATAAATTTGTTTATATTATAAAAAATTGATGTCGATGTATGTAATATGATAAATTTGTTATCTGAATTTTCTTATTATTCATAATTAATTGAAGTATATACTAGAAAAATTTTTACAAAGAATCATAAACTTTTACGATGTCATATATTTTTTACGCTTTAATACTAATAGAAGCTTGCTACAATCGTGCAGATAATGGTATCCCTTGGACTAATTATAACATGTAGAACTGGAATATGCCTAGACAGCTGGTTGATTTTTAATGGTGATCTTTTTAAGGTTCGAAAGAACACGCACTTACCACTTGTACTCCTCTCGAGTGGATTTTATTATGGTTTTCAAAATTTAACGATAGTTTTTGCTAGGGTTCCAACCACGCGAGAGATGCTAAACGGCGTAAAATTGCTGTGCTGAAACTGAGATTTTATGATACACGAAAAAATTTTAAAGAATTATGCAAAATAATCAAAAAAAAAAAAAAGAAGAAATATTTACGAGAAAAAAAGGGAGTTTGTGAATCCTGCCAAAATTATTTATTGCTTGCAATTATTTCCGGCTAGCTGACGATTATCTTTTGTCAAAGAATTCGAAGAACTTTTGAGAGATCTGATCTGCATATTTTTCTTTAAAAACAGGATTTTTGTGTTCAAGACATCATGTCACGATCTTTGAAAGAAGAAAGAAGACATTAGGACAAAAGGGCAATGTCTTTAAACGCTTTGAAGTCCTTCTCTTCTTTTAAGGTTCTCATTTTATAAAAAGTTACTTAAAATCTATATTCTGTAAAACATGATATAGAAAATATCTTTAAGACTAAAGTAAAAGAAAACGCACCGCCAGTAGAGTTGAAAAACTTCTGAAATTTTTATAATGAGCGCACTAAATATATTTTTTTATGTACATAAACAAATCCGTATTATTATATTAAAAACATGTTTTTTAATGTGATATTTTCTCTATCCATTTTGTATTATAAAAAGCAGGATGGAATTTCACATATTCCGGTTATATCCAAAAGTTCTAAATCGGTCTTTGGGTGATTCTTCCTGATCTCAGCGGGAAAGAACTAAGTCAGATCCCTTTTCTGGAACCGATCACGCGTAAATATAAAGAGGACCCAACAAGGACCTATGGGTTCATTGTGGTTCATCATTCACGCGAAAGGAAACAGGAAAACTTAGTTCTCTATTCTTGCCGCTCTATACCTGCTGTTATGATTAATCACGCCTCTTACTAAGCATAAGGATGTGAAAAAATGTGCAAGATTTTTAGGTAAAGATAATGGAAACCAAAGGAAAGAACGAAGTAATGAAATTTAATGATTAACTATCTTGTTACCGTCTCGTATCGAATTAGGCAACAACGTATTTAACAAAGAATTCTTAGCTTATTGTTAACAAGAAAAGAACTATCTGTCAACAAAAGCTCTGAGTGTGATTTGTTGGTACAGTCTTTTAACAATTTTTTTACTTCTATTACATCTATGTCATCATCTTTAGACATCTTTTTCAATCTTCTTCAAGAAGTGTCAATGTCAGTGTCTACTCTCGTGTAAGAATATATAGGAATATCAACTTCGACGTTTGAAAACAGCGAAGAAGCCGTGTACTTATCAAGCATGTATATTCCAAGACTCCGTTTAATCGTTTGTTACATCCACTGATGCACAGAGGCATTAAATCAAGCGGCAGATGCAAATATCTAGATATTTCGTAGCGTCTTTTCTCGCAGAAAAACATCCAATTATACAGAACAAGTAAGAAGAGAGTAAAAATTAAAATATCACCGTCTCTCATAGCAGGGCGCGATTGTTGTGCTGCATTGCTCTCGTTTGTTGCGACTGCCGGAGCATCGAATGTTGTCAGCGGTTTAGTAATCTGGCGGCGGCGACGCTGGCGCAATCCGGGAATTTCTCGCGCGAGGCGAAGGAAGGAAATTGCGTTGCCCAATTAGAAATCGCGGGAGACCGCAGAAAGAACGAACCGAGAAGAAGAAGAAGAAGAAGGAGAGACGGGGGAGAGAGGACTCGAGCAAATCGGGCGAGAGAGAACGGAACGGAACGAGGACGCGGCGCCTCGCGTATTTAACCCTAATCTGGCCAATCCTGTTTTTCAGCCGAAAGAAAGAACACGACGATGCTCGCTGGTATAATCATTTAACGAAAGTTGTCGTCGTAATAATAATTATATAATAGACCCGAAGATTTTCATATTCCAGATATATCCAGAGATTGCATGAACTTTAGTTAAAATTCTAATTTTATTTAATTGATTTCATCAAGGTTATATAATTGTGTAAAATTTACTTTTGTAATAATAATCTAAAAATTATGTGTGCGATGTACTAAAATTTAATTGATGGTCTAACTCTAAAGGTCAAAAAGAAATAGACAAGCGACTTACGAGAGTACGACATTATCTGCTCTAATGAAACCGATCATCAAAGATGACGATAAAGCAAACGACGAGTGAGCTTAATAACTTTTCTCACACAAAAAGAAATAAAAATATCCTGATTCTCTGTGTCGATCGGAAAACAGTCTCTTCCCTCTCATCTCCCCGCGATCTATCTCGATTCTCGCGCGTGACGGAAATCACTTAGGTCGCGGTGCGGCCTCGCGGGAAGATGCGAGAGAGGAGCGTGAAAAAATATCGGAGATAATATCCGTGCGTTGATTATTATTAAACGTCGTCACTTGTCCGCGTGGATGTCGCGCTTTTTTTTCCATGAGCACGATATAAAAAGGCGGCGCGCTTGTCCCTCCGACACGTAGTAGATCGCACCGTTTCCATGAGCGACGATATAAAAAGAGTCCCTTTGCGAGTGATCCTTGCGGATGATCGAGGATTAATAACGACAGGATGAACTTTAACACGCAGCTAGCATTTATCCCGCGGGCGGTTATCGTCGAAGCGAAGCGAGAGAGGACGGAACGAGTCGGCTCGGCTTGGCTCTCCTCTCGAAAGGCCAAGCCGCAAGTAAAAGATCGATGGATCGATAGATCATGGCATCCGCGCGTTTACGGTCCTGTGAGTTCTCCTCCCTCCCATCCTTCGTTCGTTAACCGATGCTCCTAGGTGTCGTTTGACGCGGGGATTATTATTTATCGTTCTGTACGTTTGAGGAATTAATCAGAATTGCGCGACGCGCGTGGGAGACTCCGAAAACGACCCGGCGAAGCGCCATTTTTGCGAACGCTTTGCGACACACGAGACATTTACATTAAATTGTCCGTGACATTTTTATTATTATCTCTCTTGTCTAATTCGAAATTAGAATTATAAATTAGAATTGTAAATCGTGAGAATTAATGTATTTTTGTATTATACAAATTACAGATTTATAATGCGTATTAGTAATAAGGCTCATAAAATTTAAAAAACAATAAAGAAAAAGAGCTACGAGCCAAAAATTATTTTATAAAATTGAACATAAGTAAAAGGAACAATTATAGTTAAGATTACCTTTTTAGTTAAGATTTATTATTTATAAGATTTATAATTGTTCCTTTTACTTATGTTCAAACTTCTATATTAATGATGTTTAATTTTATAAAATAATTTTTGGCTCATAACTCTTTTTCTTTATTGTTTTTTAAATTTTATGAGCATTATTAATCTTTGGATTTTACTAGTATTCGTATGAAATATTTATAAGGGGCACGAACCGACCCGAAATTGGAAGCAAAAACCGTATAAGGACTAATTATATGAGAGAAAACTAAGAGAACGTTTTCATTTGACATCAAACAGTATTTTTTAAAGGAATAATTCATATTTTTCAGAACTAGGACGGAATTAACACGTGTCAAATATTCCTAAAATAACAGTAAAAATATCTTGTGACAACCATATATCAAACATTTCTTTTGTATTGCTGTCGATTCGTCGAACGACATTAATTATTCTTCTTTTCAGATATTGGAAAGTGTCAGGCGTTACGAATTTCATGTGAAATAACCGGGTTCGCTCATTTTCTTCTGATTTCTGCTTGTAAGTCTGCGAGAGTTCGCTGCTGTTAGAAGTCGGCATCGGGACGCGGTCGATATAATTTCCGGTAGATATATATCACAGGGATTTATAGACGCGTTCGTTGATTTACCATGTCTCGCGTTAATCGGGATATTCTCCCGTCGATCGCGGAAGGAATCGTGGATCCACGATTTATGGTAGACCTACATTGATTTTGCAATGCGATGCATGCGCTTTCGCAAATCTTGCATCGTTTTCTCATTTAAATGCGCGATAGCCTTTTGCTGGTGCGAAGGAAAATCTCGCTTAATCATTTGTTTTTACCATGTATGCGAAATTATTATCGATACTTTCGGGCAATTTTTAATTAATTTTATTAAATGTGTGAGATTTAATTTCTTGCTGTTAATTAGAACTTGATGGGTAAAACTCAATTCAATTGAGTTATCATTACTATTATTAATTTTCGTTTATTTGTAGTAGAGGAAAGTCGATACCAACTACTTTGTTTTTGGATAACATTTCTTAAACAAAAGCTAAAAATAAACTTTTGGAAACATAAATACAAACTAGGAAGTATCTTTTACCAGATATAGCAATTTTTATTGTTTGTAATTTTGCACTCTAAATTCTTGAGAGTGGAATCTTACTCTGAAGAATAAAAATTGAGCTAGTCTTGAAAAAGAGTAAGATTTCACTCGTCAGAATGAAATTCACTTTAAAAGTTGTAGAGAGCAATACTTTTTTCATAAGATCTTTGTTCATAAGATCCAAGTCGATTAATCCGAAAAAACCGTAACCTCGTCGAATCAGAAATTAAATTAGAGCATGTAATTCGATCTGGAATCGACCTGAATTCGATCTGAACTCGGATTCATATCTCCTGTATTCTGTATAAACGAGTTTTCGACGAGAGTCCGACAAAATGGACCTCAAAAACTGACGCAGTAGACAGCCTACATTCCTAATCTTTTTCTTTTGTATCAGTCATTTGTACAAAATACCTATAAATGAATGTATATAAGATTTTCTATAATCTTTTCACTCCGATATAAAACTTTTTTTTTTTTTGATTTATATGCAAATTTTATGTATATTTTTTTGTTCTACAAGATCCAGAGATCTAAAAGTTGTTTTTAGCTGATTTTGTAAACAAGTCACAACTATATAAATGATGATTTTTTTTTTCACTTCTTTAATTTCACTTCTTTTTCACTTCTAAACAAGTTATATTTCATTAGTATTAATAAAATACAATGAGAAATATATATAACGAAGTGTTTCCTTAGAAGATTTATGTCAGCGATTTTTCTCCATATTGTATTTCAGCTTGTCCATTTCAACATTTTATGAATAATGTACAATACTTCTTGAAATATTGAGTCGCATTGTTGAAAAATAGTCATTTCAAGAATTATTGAAAAAATAATGGTACTTTCCAGCAAGAGACACAGTGTAACGCAGTGATCATTTCACCTTTGTTTAACAGTAGCAAACAATAATATAACGATTCATTGTATTACACTGTCATCTATGTCTTAAATTTCTGCATAGAAGTTTTATTTGTGTATTTCGTATTTTACCTCTTCATAAAACATGCGAACAATTTACGTAATTTCGATACAACGTGTGCTCGACTGGCGTATCGGTGCTGATAATGTAAAACCAAGACCGGGAGAGAAAGTGTCTCTCCTTCGCCTTAAGGCTCGTTCACACGCGCTTCAAATACCGTGGCGAATGGTGTGGCTCGCTCGCGGACGCGTAAATGCACACAGGCCGAACTTATATAATCGATTACGGTAATACAGCGGAGTTATGGCAATCTCTGGGCAGCCGCGGCAGGCAGGCAGGTAACCCAATTCCGTGTTGACCGGACATATTGGTGTTTGCTGCACCGCACTGCATCGGTCGAGAGAAAAGCGTGGCGAGGGAAGGTGGTCAGCACACAACGCGGCTCTCGCGGGATATTACGTCCATCGAACTGAAACACGATCGTTGTTACCGGACCCCCTTCGATTTCGCATCCATTCCGAGCGACGCGATCGTTAGAGATTCGTTTCCGTAACACTTCAAGTTTGACTGATATTTCCAATTTAAATTCCCGTTGATCGTTAAACAAACATTCAGTAAGCCAACATTCGTGTTTGATTATTCGGCGTTTGATTATTCGCGTATGATTATTCAGTGCGTTTTTTGATTTAAATACATTAACCGTCGGTGATTCGCTTGCAACGTTTTTCAGTACGCGAGAAAACGCCCACGTATACGCGAACCAGTGGGAAATAAGCAAACCGCGGAGTATAATTATGTAACGAGTCGAGCGCACATCGAGACGATGCTTACTAATTGTAAGCCATTTATTTTCCGCGGTGTTTGATGATATACGAAAATCACGAGGGGGGGAAGACATATTTATTTTACATTGGCATGTCCTATTTTATCATTTCGGATTATATATAATCCCTGTTATATTTTATAACGACAAAAAAATTTGTGTATTAAATAATATTTGTTATTTGATATAGCATTATATTGATTTAAAGCATTTTTATTTAATAAAAAAATAATATTCGATGTACATAGAATCTTTTCATAGCTATTTGAAATTCGATATGTTAAACTTGAATTGGTATATCCTTTGTACGCAGTCTTGTTATTATATTATTATATTAAAAACCGTAACACAGCCTTCTAAAGATAGAAAATTGTTCAAAAAATTGTAAAGAGAAAGAGAGATTTGATTTTACGGACTGTATAATTCGAAATTCGATCTGGAATTAAATTTCTATTATTTAAGAGCGAACGGAAGTTGATGTAATAAACTGAAACGTGTATAGGAAATTCGGTAATGAAAATTCAGTTATCAGACTATAGCTCAGGAAAATCAAATAAAAAGACCAATTTTGGTGCTTAATTTTTCTATCTTTAGACATTATTTGCAGTACACAGAATTACATTTTTTAGTATTTGTTGTCTTTTTATACCATAACTTGTGAGTTATTTAAAAAAATAAACGAATTAAATAGGAAGATAATAGGAACTTAATCGCGAATTCGCAAGGCGGTAAGTTTGTTTAATTGACTTCTTGCGAATCCCATTCCAATTAGGCAAGCATAAAATTAATATTTCGAATGGCTTCCGGTGCCATTTAAAAGCGATACGTAATAATTGATCGCGATAACGATCGAACGTTGTGCAACATTGCGCCGATAAGTTAAGAAATAGTGTTTCCGCGCTGGAAACATCAGAAACATTATACCGCGGGGCATATCGCGCGCGGGAATCTGCCTTAATCCCAGTAATAATCGTGCGGCAAAAGCGAGCACCGCGAATGAGAAACGGTGGAAAGCGAGCCTAATGAGGACGATATGCAATTTATTGTACCGGCACGGCGAAGTTGTAACGTTGTGGCGCCGGACGAGCCGCTGCCTGGTGAAAAAGAAATGAGACAGAGACGTGGAGAAATAGATACAGGAAGTTAGGGATCGATAGAGGTGCGTGTAGAAATGCTTATTTCGCTCCGAGAATAAAATTTGACTTTTCAAAAAAAAGTAAATAGCGAGAGAGAGAGAGAGAGAGAGAGAGAGAGAGAGAGAGAGAGAAAGGGAGATGAAGAGAAAAGTGGGCAAGAAAAGAGCGAGAAAGAGATGAAAAAGAGAATTAAGAACGACGTTGAAAGTAATCGGAGGAAACGCGTGGTATATTATCACTGTAGTAATTGCTAGCTTATTATGGCTGTTGAGCCAACAAGAACATAGACTACGAGCGCGTCGATTAGTCTAACTGCGAATCGCTCTTGGCGGCAGTGCGCCTCGAGATGACTAATTTGTATAATCGGGATGCGATCATGATGAAAAAAAAGGAAAATGTGCACGCGTATAAGCGCGACTTGACGTTCGACTGAACACTGTATGCTGTATGTAGTCATTAAAATATTTACCTCATTTCGACGAGCTTCCACGAGCGACGTTTCCCATCGATCGATTAAATTAATTCGTGCTACTGCCATCGTGCGCTTACACCTGTAGTAATCGATTATTGCATTCTTTTGTCTTCTATCTATATTTGAATTTTCTTGCTCTCAATTTTCTTGCTATTTATTTTCGAAATGTATAAATATAGGTATACTATATATGATTAATGATCCTATTTAATAATCCTGAAAATTTTTTCCTTCGAGGGTAATTTTATATTAAAATAATCGTATATTATGCTACCTACGATAATAACTATAATTACTGTCTACTAAACCACTCGCTATAACTTTTGAAAAATTTTTTCGAAAGTAAAAGATTAAAAGCCAAGAAACGAATAAAAATGATTAAGAAGCAGTGCTAGGCCTATAACCCAATGAGATGTTAAATTAGTTTAATATAAAAAGATTAAATTAGTAGAAGAAAGTCATTGTCATTTGACATAGGTCTTCTAAAGAGACACCTTCCTTATTTCTCGGAAACTAGTTTTTTTTGCATTTTATTAATACTTAATAAAAACATGATCTGTTTAGATAATTAAGGAAGTAAAAACTGATAAATTATATTTATGCCTTATTTCTATACAAAATTAGCTATAAACTAATTTTACAAATGCGAAAATAAAATTCCATTTTGTCAGACGCTCATTTTTGTTTATCGTACAAAAAGTTAATTATCGCAAAATTCCAAACAATATTATAAAAACTGCTATATAATCTGATAAAAGATATTTTATAATTTGTATTTATGTTTCTAAAGTTTTATTTTTAGCTTTTGTTTAAGAGATATTGTCCAAAAGCAAAAGTAGTATGTCAGTATCAAAAATTTTCCTTTTCATTTTAGCTATACTGAGAGTTCGTTCAGTTTCCACTCATATGCTGTAAGCGTATAAAAGTGTCATGACAAAAGGAGTACCGGTAAATAAGGCTAAATTCTGCCTTGCAATGGAATCTAAACTAACTTCTAAAAATCCTTCGTTAAGTCCTAAATAGTACGAAAATAATTTTTTCTTACTTATCATTATTTATCCGAGAAGTAGTGAGAGTTGTGAAAATAGCGCCGTAAGTTATTAGGCTTTAATTTAATATTACAGATTTATATAGGTAGCA